>APFE031244937.1:1747-23016 GCA_000404065.3 Pinus taeda | reverse complement strand
TAGAGGCTAGAGACTCCACATGGAGAGATATGAAGAGAAGTATTCTTGTATGAACAAGCATATGGCTTGTGGAGTATTCTCCTTCCTTAAGGAGTGAATATATGGTGTTGCCCTACTTTAAGGGTTTGATCAATAAATAATCATTTCATATTATTCTTGGGTTGATTTGCATTATCTTATACTTTCTTATCAGATCTATAATATTCTGGGTTAGATCTACAACACCCTTAGGCTTACACTATTTATAATAACATATACAAAAAAAAAAAAATTCCTAGATCCATAAATCAATCCACAAATCACTCATGCTTTTCAAGGTAGAATCACTTTTTCGTTATTCACAAAATCTTTCCTATCCATATATTTTCTAAATGCTAAATGCACCCCTAATAGTTTCTAATATTTCTAAACTTTTTATTATCCTAATAACTTCCTAATTGCTACCAAGTTTTTTTTTCTCCTACAACCTCTCATGATTTATTTCTTAAATTGTCCATGCCCTAAAACATATATTTTCCTCTTAAAAATATTATCTACTAAATATTATCTCTATCTATAGTTATTTAATAAATAAATAAATTGAAATATTTAGAATAAGGTAATAAAATTCCTCTTCCATGTAGAAAACAATTTGGAGCTTTATCTCCAAGAATATTGATCACTTGGAAGCTCCAATGCTCCTGCATCAACATCGAACTAGACCAAGCACCCTATAGTGACTTTTCGTCAAGTGGAATGACAACCTCTCCAGAAGATGTGACCTGGGAACCAGCCACTATTCTTCAGCAGTTTCCACAGCTTCAGCCTTGAGGACAAGGTTGTGTTTTATGGGGGAGGGCATGTTAGGGTCCAACCCTCAGCCCTTTATTTATGTAATAAGGTCAAGTCATAGTTAGAGTTAGTTAAAGAGTCAATAAAGCATGTATTAATAATTGTAAGTGGTTAACCCGCATTTAAGAAAGGGACCACAGTTAGTTGCAAATGGGCCATGGTATTAGATAGATGGTATTGAGAGAACCATGTTACTGACCCATGGTAATGTATGTATGAATCCCATATAAAGGAAAGAGACTCCCCATTGGGGAATTTCATGTCTTATTTTGTAATTGAGCTCTGCTCTGCTGGAGGCTACCCCCTCAAAGAGGCAAGTGAACATTGCTTTCATATCTGAATCATACAATACTTGTTGTTTTTCTCAAGTTGTTCTATGTTCTGGGTTGTATTTCTTTCCATATCTGGTATTTTGGAATATTCTCACAGGTCAAGAGCATAACATGTTAGTAAAGCCATTTGAAAACAAGATCATTCCTTCATGCAATCTTATAGACCTATACTCATATCATGCAATCAATCAGACATTCAAATAACCTGTAAACATGACATGTTACATAAACCAAATATATGACATTATCAACTCATACCTTAATGTATCTCAAGGGATGCTATCACATCAACACAAGTCAATCCAGTTTAGTATGACACAATATAACAAATATACCAACTCATACCTAGATATCATAACCATAACCATTTGTACAATGCAATCCATATTAGCATGATACATATAACATCAAGATCTTAACTGCAATGACCATAATCATCATGTGTATTACCATAATGTCTATAACCGCAAGTTACTGTGATTCATCACTATTTGGTGCACATGCATATGACCGCATTGGACATCTAGCATCTACCTTACATGTAACCACGATAGCAATAGAATCACAGGCATGTACCTAGAAATAGTAATAGAATGATAAGCATGTACATACCATAATGTATATAACAACTAGTAACTTCTAGTGTTGCAACATGGATTTCATGATCTGCATCTCCTACTTCATCTCAATCAACACATCAACATCATAACATACCGACATCATCATGATGACATAAACTTCATATAATGACCTCATGCATGACAACCATGACCATAATAATGCATGCATAACAACATATATACACTGGCATGCATAATGAATGCATATACAACTGACATGTATTGATGACAAACACATCCTAAGAACAACATCATCAACTTCTACATGTAAACAAAAATGTAACAATTACTATCACTGTTATGCAAAATTTTATGACTACGGATAGAAGTATCTTCCCTAGACCTATTAAACTAGTATAGAACAACAAAAATAAAAGAATATGAAGTTCCCCTTAGAGAAATTGGTGAATAGAAAGATGCTTACATGTGATCGGTCACAAGATTTTCTCTCTTATTGGCTTGTAAGCTCCAATCGTAGCTCTAACTGCTATAATTAGAACCTACACATACAATCAACCCAAGCCAAAAATCTACAACACCTATGTAGCATTATCCAATCACTCTATTCAATGGATTAGCATAGCATTGAAATATATGAATGTAAACACAACATAACACGTACAAGAAAAAAGTATACTCTTTGTATTAATATGAAAAGGAGAGATTTTAAAACCAAAAATGGAAGCTGACCTTGTAGAGATCTCCCCAAGTTGACTTATCCTTCCTTGTAACAAAACACACCTCAATGTCACCCTAATTCATGGAAATGATAAATCTCTTAGGTTCAAAGCAATGGTGTGAGGGTATGATTAGCCTCTAAAATCTAACCTTGATGTTGTAGAGGGTTGTAGATTTTAGGATAGTGTGGTAGTTTAGGAATTCTTATCCATTTACCATTCTAGGCTTGAGATCCACTCTTGATGGGAGGATGAGCTCAAGGAATAAGAGGTGAAATATCCAAGGTATGATCTGATAAGATTCAAAGTTCTTATCCAAGGAAAATGGTTGAAACAACTCATAGAAGCTTCTGGAAGAGGAATCTTCAGGAATATTTTTATTTTTCCAAAATTTCTAGAATCAGTGTACCAGCAACAAGGGACAACTTGTTGTTGATCAGCACTAGGGTAGAACTAAGAAACCTGTTGTTAAACACAGGTCTCGAAAGGGCTAGGGTGTGCTGGGTCTTAAAAGCACTAAAATGAAGTAGTCAGACCTAAAAACTCAGGGATTTGGGAGAATCATGCTTGGGGATTTGTGTAGGGATTATGACAAGGTGTTCATGGACGTTGATTGATCCAATTTGTATGCCTATTCACTAGATGTGAAAAATTGGCCTATAATAGATTTCCCCCTAAAGTGAAAAGTCAGAAAAATGGCTGATGCCTGAAGCTTTTACCTTGTGACATGATCATATCAAGAACAACTGGTCGAGATCATCATATGTTACAATACTTATATCATGATATCTTTGTTGAAGGAGGCATACCCATGTTCAGCACATAAGCTAACATTACATGTAAAATGATCAAAAAGTCATGTCCAATGATGAAACAATTTGTATTCATGATTGGATGATTGTATGATCATAGCCATGATGCTTTGTATTCTTGCATTAATCCTGAAATCGCATCCTAGGAAGATGGAACTAGATCTAGGGTCTTCTGTCTCATTCACTCGATCACCCAATGTACAAGTCTAACCATGTGAATAAAGGAGTTAGATTCAAACATGGTAGACACCATCTGATTACTAGACAATGATGTAAGGCATTAACAAACACGAGAGAAACCATCGATGATGTTAATGGCTTTCATGCTACTATAGTACAATCCATATGGTGTGAATGAATGAGTTGAAGTTAAGCACCACATAGAATTTGTCAGTTGAAGGCCAATGATAAAAACCTATCGTTGAGAGTGAAGAAATTTTCCATTAAGTTATACAAGTCCCAAGGTACTAAAAGAAGAGTTTCTAAGTCAACTTCATGGCTAATGAGCTAATGTCAAAAAAAAGTGACTTGTTATAGGAGGGTCTTGATGTATCCCCCATCAATGAAATCAAACGGGTATCATGATTTGAGACAAAATTATGTTGATGCGAAACTAGTACAGGAATTGAAAACATCGAATGAAGGCTTAAGAGTATCATAGGAGATATCAACTAAATGACATCTCTTGAACTCATCACCGAAATTGAATGGAGTTGGCAACATTGACTCAAAACCTAAAATGAAGGCTTTGAAATGGTGTGATGAACCAAAATACAAGCATATTTCCCAACCCAATGGCCATGGAGATGAAGTCGAAGAGTATCATGCTCAAGAGCAACTCAATGCTATTAATAGGTGGAATATCCCATTTTCCCAATTTCCCTGACCATTTTGGTCAATACCTCTTTATTTTTTAACAAGGTTGAGGAGGATAACATCTGCTTGATTTGTAAGTTCATCTTTTGGATGAATCCCAATGAGTATGTTTAATGAACCATGAGAAGGAGTGGTTCAATCCCATCATGTTCGATGAGTCCATCATTGTTTGATTTTTTACGAGTCCAGCGAAGATAAAACTCAACATCTTTTCATGTTTAGAGAGTTTTAAAAATAGGCAAAAAAAAAAACTCCAAAGGTTACTTTTCCTAATATTTCCTTGAGTTTAGAAAGGCAAAAAAAAAATACTCAAGAGAACCTCTTAGTCATGTTTGAATAAGGTATTTGTTTTTGGTAAATAGTCTATCTCAGTCTGGAAGAGGGTTAAACTTATACAGAGAATATGTCTTTTCATTTACTTTAACGAGTTCAAAAATACAAGTACTCAACAATATTTTCATATTTCAGGAATTTGAAAAGAGCTAAAACAATACTCTAGGGGGTTCCTTTTTTGTAGGTATACAGATCCCGAAAAAGTGATAAAAGTATGCTATGTGATCAAAATGACCTATTTCAATTTAGACATCATCAAATCCGTTAAATAGTTGTCAACCTTCTTAAAACACCACCAAGATATTAAAAATACATGTTTCATGATAAAAATAAATCATATTTAGGCCAAAACATTAAAAACATTAATAAAATGATGATGAAAATGAACATAAAATAGGCAAAAGATAACTCATTTTTACCATTTCACATTTTACCTCTTAAAGAGTGAGTTCTAAGTATTATTTTCCACCAATATTATGCATCAAAATGTGACCAATGCAGTGGATCATTTCAAGTGTTGTCACTTCCAGGTAGGAGCGTAACCTTTCTCTTTCATTTCATGGTTCCATTTTGTGATTTCATACAATTTTTTCCAGTTTTTTAGTGCCCTAGGCCTCTAATTCCTCATCCAACGCACTCCCAGAAGGTTGAAATATGTGCTTAATAAGAGAAAAATACACTAGGGAGAGAGTCAAAATGCATTGTCTACCCTTAGGAGGTTGCATTGAGTGCAATTCCCATTCTTGTTTTACTTCTTTGGCTCAAAAGTTCTTTAGTTTTTTGCACGAAATTTCTCCTGATGATCCTTCTTGTGATGTTTCATGTTTTTATGGGAACAAAATGGCTTTGATATAAAGGGAAAGAGAACATGAGGAAGAATATTTGATTGTAACTAATGATCTACCACAATCCAGGCTTTGAAATATTGTGGACTCTTAAAATTCTTTTTGCTTCCTGGTATGAGGTAGCAGATGCAATTATTGAGTTATCTTGTCCCTGCATCGGAATTTCAAGCACATCCATTCAAGCTAGGTGCACATATACTGAAATACATGTAGAAGATATATATTTCTTGACTAGTCTATCAAGTTGAGTCTCCCCCATCTCTTTATGTGGTTCAAGGAGTGGTGGAGAGACAGTCAAGGATTATCTCAATGCATATTGTTGACTGTGATCCCACCAACTAAGGATGGAAAAATAAACATCAAATATTTGGTTAGTTTCCTTTAAGAATGGCCATGTTTATCATCGCAAGATTGGCCAGTAGTGTGACTCTACATGTGTCGAACAAGTCCCATTTGCAGTATGCTCTAGAATGTCTAGATCCAACCATTTTCAACTGGAGCGACGGAGTACTAGTAAACATGAAGGAGCATCTGACCAAGGCAAAAGATGGACAATTGAAGAACTTCAGCTATGGTTCGATCTTGGTTTATTTTTCTTTTGAGAGGATTCCATTGCTTAGGCCAAAACATATCTCACTTGAGCTTGCAGATTTGAGATTCCCATGGATGAGGATATGGGTGGATCTCATGTCTAGATATGTAGGTTCGTTATCAATGAGTTTTGCACCAGTCTTCTTCAAATGGTTACCCATGCAAATCATTATGATATAAGACTATCCATATAATGGGATGGATTTTTGTAGAGACCCAGAGTTCGTTCTTCCTGATGGCAGGGGTTGCCATGCCATAGGTAAAACTTCTTGACCATTTTTGGGTTTTTAAGTTTTACAATATTTTTTGTGATTTTTGATGTATCTGACACTAAACTATTGGTTTGTACACATGCAGATATTGGACCCATTTTACCTATGGACTCTTCTTATCCTCATCATGTAGGAGGCCCATAACAGATACCAACAGGAGTACATGTTATGGCAGTAGGACGATAACTACTACAAGATATCAATGTGGTTGAGACCCTTGCAGAGGTTGAGTGTCACATGGACGGGTTGACCCATGACATAGTTGAGACTAGGGTAGACAAGCTCCCTATTGTTGGCTGGATAAATCAATCTTGCAGACAAGGCCGATCTCCCTAGTATCAACAGATATCTAGCAACAAGCAGGACAAGCAAATCTACCTTTCTCTAAACATATGGCGATTCATTAATAAAAACTAAAGAGGTGTTTAGACTGTACCTTAAGTCCAATGCTAGTTTGTGTCAGCCATGCTTCAATTGTCCGAAAGAGTTTCCTTTAGAGAACCTGCAATCACAAACAAGCACACATCAAATAACACTTGCATAGCTAATATAATAAATCATGTTCATCATGGTGATCAAGGAATCCATGAAATAAACCATTAAAACACAGCTTATTGAGAAAAATAAACTTGACTGTATTAACTTTGAAATAGAATAACTTTACAACCTTTGGTGCTTTGATGCTGTACAAGCTCTTAGGGTCCAAATAGGAATCTCCTCTACTTTGACAAGCCTCACTCTCTTCCAAATGAGATAAAAAAGGTATGTAATCTCTCCTCTCAAAAGCTCAATTAGGAAGACTAAGCTCCAACAGCATTTCACCTCAAAAATATTCAGCTTTCCACCTCCCCAGTGGAGTCGCCAATCTATTGGGTGGATAAATCGATCTTACAGACAAGGCTGATCTCCCTAGTATCAACAGATATCTAGCAACAAGCAGGACAAGAAAATCTACCTTTCTCTAAACATATTAAGATTCATTAATAAAAACTAAAGAGGTGTTTAGACCCTACCTTAAGTCCAACGCTAGTTTGTGGCATCCATGCTTCAACCGTCCGAAAGAGTTTCCTTTCGAGAACCTGTAATCACAAACAAGCACATATCAAATAACACCTGCATAGCTAATATAATAAATCATGTTCATCATGTGTTATCAAGGAATCCATGAAATAAACCATAAAACATAGCTTATTGAGAAAAATAAACTTGACTGTATTAACTTTGAAATAGAATAACTTTACAACCTTTGGTGCTTTGATGCTGTACAAGCTCTTCCCAGGGTCCAAACAGGAATCTCCTCTACTTTGGCAAGCCTCACTCTCTTCCAAATGAGATAAAAAAGGTATGTAATCTCTCCTCTCAAAATTTCAATTAGGAAGAGTAAGTTCCAGCAGCATTTTACCTCAAAAATATTCAGCTTTCCACCTCCCCATTAACCAGCCCAATGATTCATTTTATAGTGCAAAGAAAGGAGGTTACAAGTCCACCTATGAAGGGATGGAGTCCTCCTTCAAAGGGATAAGCTCCTCACATCAAGGGGTTAGCTCCTTAAGCTACGGGATGCATGAACCTTAAAGGAGCGAACATGCCACCTCAAGATTCCCTCTAGAGGCTTCCAGAAATGACTCAAAGTGAATTTTTAAGAATGTACTTGTGTCTTTTTAACTTTTACAGGGGTCCGCACCCATAACACATAGACAGAGCGGTCAGGTGCGCAGGGGACATGACCATTAGGTGTGGGACCGCAAGTAATGCTAAGAGAAAGTGCGGAACCAAAGTTTTAGATATTTTTAAGGAATTTGTCTTATTTTCAAGGCTTGACATGAAGAACTAAGGTTTAAGACTTGCAAAGGAGGAAAGTATGAGTGGTGATAGACTCACACAGATTGCAGAATGTCAAGGTGACAATTTTTGTGCAACAGATTGCCCCCTAAAGTGCGAAGTCTGCAATAGATGAGGATAGCATTTGTCATCTAAGAAGAGTGAAGTAATTTATCATTTCAAGGATCATCCCGTGGACACCCCGGTCGAAACCTGTAAATACATTCAATGTAAAATATATATATGTGACCATATCATTGCTGAGGTAGGAATTCCCATACTCAGATCAAAACTGACTAGAAAATTAACTAAACTACTGTGATACAGGAATGATTTTGTAATACATCACGAGTATAGACATATGTAGACACAGTATGGATGCTGCCATCTATTTATGAATAGTCCACTGTATAATGAATAAAAAAATTCCTTGTAGCTTGGATGGAAGAAACTAGATCCAGGGTCTTGATTTATGCTTCCCGAACTAATACGATTCTATCCATGTGAATGAATGTGTCGAAGTCGAACATGGTAGAAACCACTTGATGACCATTCAATGATGTGAACTGTTAACAAGTGTGAGAGAAACCACCAATAATGTGAATGGATTTCAAAGTACTCAGTACAATCCATGAAATGTGAATAAATGAGTTGATGTCGAACGCGTCATAGAATCCTTTGATCGAAGGTCAATGATGCAGCCTATCATCGAAGGCGAGAAACCTGCAATTAGGGCATGCAGATTCCAAGGTACTGACGATTTCTAGATCATCTTTCTAGATAATGAGTTGGAGTCGATAGAAAGTGATCCGTCGTAGGTAAGCCCACAACACGAAATCATAGATCAAGTTTTGAAGAAATATATTTGGCAAGGACTAACTCAAGGATGGTCAAGGTGGATGAAAAATATTTTCAAATGAATGGTTTATTGGAACTGACCTCTTGAACACATAATGACATTGCAGATGGTTTGGTGACAATTGACCCAAGGCTAATACCCATAAACTAGCTGAAGACTTTCAATATGGTTTGATTAACTGTTAGGCAAAGGATTTCTCAACCCAGGTGAACAAAAAGTGTCATGTTCAAGAGTGGTTAACTGCTTTTCTAAAACAAAAAGTATAACAAAAAGGTTCATTCTCCTCTCTTTTCCCCCACCATTTCTGGCAAGTACCTCTTTATTTTTGACAAGCTTGAGAAGGATAACATTTGCTTGATTATAAGCTCATCCTTCAGATGAGTCCAACTTAGTTTTAAAATTCGAACCCTAAGAAGGAGTGGTTCGTTCTTGTTTAAAATTGAATAGGTCCTTTACTGTTGAATTTTAACGAGTCCAATATAGGAAAAACTCAGTGTTTTTCAATTTTAGGGAGTCAGAAGAAAAACTTAAGAAAACTCCATGGTTTTCCCTTTTCATAAATTTGTGTCCCCCAAGCCCGAAAATGTATAAAATAATATTGAGAGAACCGCTTGACCATTACAATCAAGGAGTACTTTTCATAATTAGTGACTCTGATCTGAAAAAGTAAAAAAGCGATTGAAAACATGTCGTTTTATAACCAATATCGAACTTGAAACGAAAAAAGTTTGGCGATCTTTTCATGTTTATATGGTCAGAAAAGAGTTGTAAGTGGATCATCCTTTTAATTCCATTTTAACGAGTTTAAAAGAAAAAACCCGGCAATATTTTCATATTTTAAGAGTCAACAAAGAGCTTAAAGAGGACTCCAATGTTTCGCTTTTTTGTAAATTTTGGAAGAGTCCAAAAAAGTGAAAAAGTATGCTCTTTGTTGAAATGATTAATTTTCCTTGAAAATCCAATATTTTGCACAAAAACTCAAAACATTACTCATACATGTTTTAAAATAAATAAAAATGCATCAAAAGTTACCTTTTTAAAGTAAAAAATAAACAAATTAAAATTTCATTTATTCAAAAAAGCTTATAAAAAGGGCTTTTGTAAATTCATTTTTACCGTTTGACTTCAGATTGAGCAGTAAGAGCTTTTGGGTAAGAAACTTCTCGTGAATATTACGGAAAATCTGACCGTTGGAATCGAAAACCGTTAGCTCTAGGTAATCCACATCATCCCTATGTTGCATTTCAACCGTTTAATTTTCATTTTAGGGCTTTAAAATTGATTTTTTAAGGAAAATTTTGCTTAAAAAACCGCTCGCGGGGGTTCGCAGGTGCAACATGTAGACCCTGCGGACCCCAACTATTTTGTACAAAGGAAAAAGTGGGGGTCCCGCACCTATTCTTAAGGACGAGTGTGGATCTACGCACTATCCCTAACTAGCGGGTGCGGACCCCGCGAAATGAGTTTTGAAAATTTCAATTTTTTCCATTTCCACCCAAATTTTTTGAATTAAATTGTTCTAATTTGCCTTTTTGCAATGTAGGATATACAAAATACTCATTTGGCGGGAACGCGAGCACAAATATGTGGATCTTGCCGCATTAATATGGGCATTGAAAGCATGCACACTATTTAAATTCTGGGCCATACCCGGCATGAGGGCTCAGGTAGATTTCCTGCAATGGCTGGTAGACAGGTGGAGCACACAGGACTAGTGTTTCATGATTGGTGGCCACCGTCTCGAAATCGAGCTAGAGGAAATTTATTTCTTGATTGGTTTGCCCAAGAGAGGTGAATGATTATCTATATTCAGGACTAGGCCAGGTGGCCAGTCTGTCTCTAGTCTCTGACTAGAGTTTTACAATGACCAAACAAAGGACAAACAGATAGATATTAAAACTATCTCCCATTGTGAACTTAAAGTGATTGCATTTACTGTCACCAGATTTTGCGGGAGCCTGGCATTACATGTAGCTACCGGATCCCAAATGCGAATGGCAGTAGACTGTTATCGAGGCACCATATTCAACTGGTGCAAGGCTGTGTTGGCGAATGTAAAAGGCCAATTGACTAGAGAAAAGAATGGACAACTAAAAATTTTTGGATATAGTTTCTTGGTTGTGAGCTTTGGCCTAGAGAGGGTCCCTATGTTGGTCCCACAACAACTTTCCATTGAGGCTGGACTTCCCCGAGAGCCTAGGATTATGCGCTGGGTTGCAGTGATGGCCCGTCATCCTGAGGAGGGTTCAGAGGTTGTCCGATTTCCACCTAAGTATTTTCATTGGTTGAGGAACCAAATTTTCATGATTCAGGATTTTCCATATGCTGGGATGGATTATTGTGATGACCCAGACATGGCTCTTCCACTAGGAGAGCAATTGGATGATTCAGGTAAAAATCATTTTCAACACTTTCTACATTTTAAACTAATTTTTTTTTGTTTTTTAAATCGTCCAAAACTGACAGTAAAAGGTTTTAAATGTAGATGTGGTTCCATGGCGACCATCCGCTCTCTAGCCCTATGAGAGAAGACACCTGGCTATAATAGTACCGACCCCACAGGACAAATCTACAGAGACACTGACCGAACTGGAGAATCATCTAAAGCTTTTGATAGCAGATATTCCAGAGACTAGTATAGATGATATTCCACTTAGCCTACAGTGTTATGTGATTGGAGTCCCAGGACCTTTTAGGAGGTTCCTTTGTAGGGTGGCCTAAGCAGTGGTTTCTCATCGTGATCATCATCAGGGAAAGGATGATCGCCTTTGTAGACTCATACGACATTTTAGATCTTTTTGTACTATCATTTTTGCCGATCATAAGGTGTTTTTCAACCTATGATCGAAGGCGATGTATATTTGACACACTTCTATGCTATGATATATCACTATTATTGGCTATCTTGTATAACATTTTATGGAATGTTTTTAAATTTACTGTCTTGATTATTGCAAATGTCCATTTAACATTCGAGAAGCAATTGCATCTACTAATGTATTTAAATATCATGGAATATTTTGATATTCAATGTAGTCAAATTCACATTCCAAGAGACGAACTCTCAAAAATAATCTTAATAACACTAGATTTCTAATGGCATAATCCCTGTTAAGTTGTAATACAACGAGTTCAAAATCTAACCTAACAATCAAACTCTAAATCCCAAATGAGATGGATTCAGATAATAACTCAATCACTGCACTATACTCTGCAATGTTATTCATTGTTTGACCAAGGCTTACCCCATGCATAGATACTAACTTGTCAGAGGGTGAATAGATAACCCAAGCTGCGGAAGAAATGTTTCGTGTACTACGACAAGCACCATCAGCAAAACCAATGTATGTTTGAAGAGACGTCGACATCTACAATATCAAGAGTAAAATCAAGATAAGCAGGAATAATGATAAAAACACTCTCTAAACTAGGCACACTTTCTAATCTAAAACACATCAACTATAAAGAAACTAATCTAACAAAAATCCCCACACCAAAATTTAAGCATAATATCTTTTCAGATAAAGCCCATTTCTGGGTTTACCCAAAGAGACACCGTCAAAATCTACCAATTCATAGGCCCATTTTGCCATATTTTGCTTAACAACATAAGGACCATGCCACATAGGTACAAATTTTCCAGCCCCTAGCTTACCGTTTGCTTGATTGTATAGTAAAACTAGGTCTCCTTTCGAAAAATTACAAGGTGTAACATTTCGGTCGTACTGAGCTTTTATCCATTTTGCATGAGTCTCGATTGCTAATGTAGCATCACGTTGATTCTCATCTAGCCAAGCTAAGTACAACAAACATTTCTCCTCTTCAGAAGTGGCTGGGAGTAATTCTATGGCTATTTGCAATGACAGAATTTCACATTCAATGGGTAACACTACTTCCAACCCATAAACTAGTTGAAAAGGAGTGAAACCAGTTAATGTTTTTACTGAGGTTCGATATGCCCAAAACGCTGAAAATAACATGTTATTCCAATTTGACCAATGAATAACAATGATTTATTGGATCATAGTGACTATAACTTTATTGATTTCTTCAACCAGACCATTAGCCTATGGGTAATATGGAGTAGAACTATCGTGACACACGCCAAGTTGATTTTTTAGTTCAGTCATCATGATGTTTTGAAAATGACTTCCATGATTAGTAATAATCACTTGAGAAACACCGAATCTAGCAATTATATGATTTAAAACGAAAATTGCAGCAGTTTTTCCATCTACTGAAAATGTAGGCATCACCTCGGCCCACTTAGTAAAAAAATCTACCACAAGGATGATATACGCATGCCCCCCAGCCAAGTGAGGGTTACATGTAATAAATTCTATACCCCACTTTGTGAAAGGACCGACGAAAATTATAGGGTGGAGAGGAGCAGGTGGAACACGCATCTTACGATCAAAAATTTGACAATTGTGGCATTTCCTGACTGCATAGATACAATCTTTAAATAAGGACGGCCAGAAATAACCAGCACACAATATCTTTTGGGCTGTGGCATACCCAGACATATAACCACCACATGCTCTAGAGAGATAGTCATTAAGAACCCTTTCAGCTTATTCATGAGTGAAACAACGTTGGAAAACAGAATCCACCCCACGACGATAAAGTGTATCTCCAATAATATTGTATTGTTGGGATTGGGAATGTATTTTCCTTCATTGAGATCATGAGATTTCAAGTTGAAAAGATTGCGTTTGGAGATAAACAATTATATCTTCATACCATGGATCAAGAGTACTGATAAGAAACAAGGATTCATCTGCAATGGGTTCTTCTGCCACGATTTCAGTATCAGTACACGGGAAATCACACATCAATTCTGCAAAAACTAAAGATTTCTTTGCCTTGGATTTTTCAAATTCCAAGTCAAATTTCTACAGGATAACTATCCATTTGGAATACTTACCCCCTAGCAATTGTTTGGTCAAAATGTACGTCATAGGGTTACAGTGAGAAATTACCGTGGTTTTGCGTAATAAGATGTAGTGACGAAATATTTGGATAGCTTGAATAGATGTCAAGGCAAATTTCTCCACATGTGAGTATTTAAGCTCAGTCGGATTCAAAGTTCAACTAATATAGTAAATCACATGTTCATTTTTTAATTCATCTTCCTGAAATAAAACCATCCTAATGGTGGAATGAGAAGCGACGAGGTACAAAAAGTAATCCTAGTTGTAGTTGGGAGGATGCAATAACGGTGCATGGGTCAATGAGTGTTTAAGTGCATCAAAATATTTGCCAGCTATCTCATCCCAAAAGAATGGAGTATTCTGTTTCAACAACCTGGTAAAACATTTTGTTATCTCAGCGTAGTTAGGAATGAAATGATGTAAAAAGTTTGCTTTCCATTGCAAACTTTGGAGTTAGTGAAGAGTCGGAGGAGGAGGTAATTTCACAATATCTTCAACCTTCAAGGGATCGACACTAATGTCGGCTTTCGAAACAACAAATCCCAGTAAATGACCCATTTCTATACAAAAAACACATTTTTGTGGATTCAACATAATTCGATAATGCCTACATCTCATAAAGATTGCTCGTAAATGAATGAGATGATTGGCTCTACATAATGAACGAGCAGGTAAATCATCGAGATAAGGCTGCACAATGTGCTTGATGTCATGAAATGCGTAAGACATAGCCCTTTGAAAATTTGCTCCGACATTCTTCAATCCAAAAGGTAATTTGCAATAAGCAAATGTCCCCCATGGACAAATGAAAGTTGTTTTAGGTTGATCAGCAGGGAGTATGTTGATTTGATTGTAACTGGAAAAACCATCCATAAAGGAGAACATTTCATTGCCGGCACAATCATCAATAATTTGATCGATATAGGGGGTTGCATAATTGTCTTTAGGACAAGCTCGATTAATATCCCTGTAATCGATTCATATTCTTATCGTTCCTTGCTTTTTGTTAACAGGAACAATATTCGATACCCAATCCGTTAAAGGAATTGGATAAATGAAACCTACTCGAAGTAATTTCTCAACTTTTATGTTTAATAGTAGCATCTTGTCTTGGATGTATCTGACGCAAATGTTGCTGGAGAGGTTTAGCATCCGGGTAAGTTTTAATTTCATGGACAACAATTGATGGATCAATTCCTGACATTTCTTCATATGACCAGGCAAACACGTCATGGAATTCTTGAAATAGGGCTTTATAAGTTTGGATTTCATCGTCCATACAAGAAGAACCTATATGAATGTTTTCAATCATTCCTGAAATGTCAATAGGAACCTTTCAAGAGATATTTCCAAATTCAACTCAGAATCAGGATGTTGTAATGGATTCTATGGTTCTTTGACATAGTCAGCAGTAAAAATAGATGAGAAATCATTTTCAAAATGATCAAGCTCAGGTAAAAATAAAGATCGATGATGAAGATCTTCCCATGGTAAATCATCAACAAACAAAAGTTCACGAATCTGCTCGTCAGTATGAATAGGATCAGAAAATGTTGTTGAAGCTGAGGTTGATATCGAAAGTGATTCCCCATGGACCACATTCATTGGATCAGATTTGGTTGAACAAGAGTCAGAAAATGACTGTATAGACTGATATGCAACTTCAAAGGGACTCAAAGGCATGATATCACCAAATGAATCCACCTCAAAAATAGAAGGTACGATCCAAGGATCATCAAAAGTAATAGTGTTCGATGAATGATATAAATAATTTCAAAAGAAGGAAATATGTTAGGAGGAGGAAATGGAAAATTTCTTAGTAAACCAGAATCTTTCATCAAACCTACCCCAACATCCTTGTAAGCGATAGCTGTTTTACCGACATGTTGAATACTATTAGAAGACGCTTCTTCGGATGAAAAATAAGTCAACTGGTCTATTGTAATGATCTTTCCATTATGAGGAAACTTGATAAGATGAAATATTGATGAAACAATAGCAGTCATAGCATAAGACCAACTGCAACCCAAGAGAAGGTTGTAATCTAGAGGGGCATCAACCACTTCTACATCTAGATTTACAGTTTTGCCTTCAACCCCTATAGGTAAATCCTGCAAAATTCCAAAAGGATGAAACCCTCGGCCATCAAAAGCCTTTAGAATCATCGAGGATTGATTGAGTGTAGGAGAACCAAGAAATCTCCAACACTGAATCGACATAATACACGTAGAATCTCCCTCATAAATCACAGTCTGAAAGAAAGGTCTGTTTTTGACTAACACTGGAATCTGAAAAGCCATTTGATGAAGTAGGCGAGGTGTACTATTCTCTAAATTGAAGAGTATAAGTTTCGAATCCTGAATATCAATAGCTCCTATAGCAGATAATAGAAATTTACGCTATGTTGAGCATGATTGTAGCACCTCTAAAGCCAACATTGCTGAAGGGGAAATAGCTAAATCTTCAACAATGTTATAGTTCTGAGCAACTCTTGCATGTGGATTGAAATATGACATCCAAAGTATACCTTTAGCAGGTGATTTGATTACTAAGTCTGGGTTAGGTTTCTCAATCTGTAGTAGATCAGAACCAGAAGGAGTTGAAGTTGATGGGTTTGAATTAGAAGATTCTACTTCCTTACCACCAACAGGATTTTTACTACCATAATCTTGCGATCACGTCGCAATCCTAACATGGAACATCATCGTAATGGGTTCTTCTGAGGCATTTGATGAAGAATAGATCATCTTACTATCTTGACTAGGAAAAGGATCCTTCAAGACAGTACGCATTTGAGAACCTTCGAAAATTTTCACAACCTCAGCTCGATGTGGGTAGTCTCTTGTCAAATTCTCCTCGTCACAAATGAGACAAGGATAGCAAGGTTTACGTTTCTCCTCAGCAGATTCATTTTTATCTGGTTTCTCTTTTGGGTTTTGTTTATTTTTCTTCTTCCCCTTCTTTTTACCACCGGATTTTGATTTGGCCATAGATGATTCTATGACATGGATATCGACAAGAATTTCAGCGAAAGAGTCTCCTGTTGGGGAATCTCGTAAAGTTATAATGGGAGAAGAATTATTTGAATATTTATTCTTGCTTTTGGTGCTAACTGAACCAATCATACCATCAGTGGCATGAGACCCTGAAGGAGTTGTAGTTATTTGATTGTGTTTCAAAAAGTTGGGGACTTTTTCATGTAAAGTACCCAACTGCGTATAAACGAGGTCAAGGTACTAAGCGTGAGCAATTACTTGCTCTTCAGTAACAACTCCTGCCTTAGCTACATCCTCAATGATTTTAGGTAATAATGATATAACAAACCATTCTGCTAAAATTTGATCCGGAATAAAACCTTTCACTAAATGTCATCGACGTCACCATTCATGAAAATGATCTGAAATATATGTGGACGTTGACTATTCTAATGAATTTAATAATTTTGTGCCATTTTCATATCTTACAGGCAACTAAAAATGAGTTAAGAAAGAAGTGGCTAACTGACTAAAATTATAAAAAGAGCCTCATGGTAACTCAATGTACCACTTGGCAGCAAGACCAATCAGAGTGCATTGAAAAAGACGTAAGTGAATTGAATCATCGATAATGGAATTAGATGCACACCAGAGGTGATAAATCATCACATGGTTTGATGGATCCTCTCCTGACTTACCCTCAAACTTTGGGATATCACTGGGAAACTTATTCAGCATTGGTGGCTAATACAGAAGATAATTAATTGGATCATTTGTAAGGCATGGCAAATCAAGTAGATCCAAAGTTGCTATAAACGGTAACTGACGGTTAGGGTCGCAAAAACCTTAGGTCACAAGACCAACCCCAGGAGGAGTATATCCAGGATAAATTGGAATTGGAATTTGCATTTGGAATATTATACCCTCCTAGAAAACCGGGATTAACCAGACCAAACTGGGGTTGTTGAGGTTGCTGATAAGTATATCTAGGGTACAGTTGATACTGATAATTGGGTTTTGCACAGCAGGACCAAATTGGTACTGTCCCTGGTACGGTTGATAAGTAAATTGTGGTTGAATTGTGACAACCATACTTGGCCTAGGTTGTCCTACAAGCATCTGAACCGAAGTCTGACTGTAGGTCCTGACTGTGGTAAAGAGGTCTAAGGGGTTGATGCAGGAACAATAGAAACCAGAGCTGCCGATACTCCTAAAGTAGGTGGGGTAGATTGAGCAAAAGATGCAGTAGTTGCAGCAACAGTTTGAGGCAGAGTTCAAGGTGAACTAGGCCTAGGCTGATGAACTACACTAGGTACAGAAGTTTGGACAGTAGGCTGGACAAGTTGCTGGGTTGGACCAGAAACCAAAGGTTGTCCAGGTTGACTTGATAACTACACATTAGGTTGCAAAATATATTGAGTTTGAGATGGACCCCACACCATGTTCATTCCGGGGTATGGACCCATAAAAGGTTGAGCATATTGAGGACCATAACTGGGTTGAGCATAGGGCTAATAATTGAGAGGTACATTTCTAGCTCCTTGTACAAATGGTTGACCAGAAGGCGGTTGGAAACCTTGAGTTGGGTACTGACCTTGAGGTTGATAACCTTGAGGCATGTACTAAAACGGAGGTTGACCTTGAGGTATATATTGATGCTGGGGTTGACCTTGAGGTATATACTAAGTCTGGGGTTGACCTTGAGGTATGTACTGTCCCGAAGGTATGTACTGTCCTTGAGGTTGCCCCCGAGGCGACATCTTACTACCTTGAGGTTACCCCCTAAGCTGTAATTGAGTACCTCGAGGTTTCCCCTCAGGTGGTGTTACACTAAAATTTGTCACCATGACTATCTGTAGTTAATATGGCTCCATCAATAGTCATATTATCCTCCTTGTCAAGCCTAATACCTCTGCTCTCCATGTCAAACTTCAAGAAAGAGAGAAAGTCATTAAAAATCATGTTTATCTCTGGGTACGCAGGTTCTCTCTACCTTGCCTATGTGTACGCATCCCAAGCTCATTGTACCTGCGTACTTGTACGCTCTGTAAGTCAAGGGATGGGTGCATACTCCTGTAAAGGTCAAAAGGCGCGAGTTTCATCTTTAAAAAGTTACTTGTGGTCACTTCTAGAGCATTCTAGAAGATTGTTTGACGTGTATTGAGCGCCTCGAGATGGTTCATGCATCCCTATGATAGAGGAACTTATCCCATAAAGAGAGGAACTACCCGATCCAAAAGAGGGAGTATCCCATTGATGTTGGACCTGAATAACGTCCTCTAGAACACTATAAATACAGGCATTGGGCCAAGGAGGGGAGGTTGAAAGCTGAACATTCCAAAGGGTAGATGCTGCTGGAATTAGGACTTCCTTGTAAGCTTGTGAGGAGAGATTACCATCCTTTCTTGTTTCATTTGGAAGTGGGTGAGCTTGTCAAAGTAGAGGAAAACTCTTGCTGGACCCTGGGAGGAACTTGCACAACACCAAGGCTCAGGTTGTAATGGTTTCTTTTGTTTCCTTAATACAAATAAGTCCATTCTTCTCAATGATTTGTTGTTAATGAATTGTTTCATATACTCCTTGGTCTATATGTTGAATATGTTTTGTTTTTTGGAATATTCAGGTGTTATGTAATCGTTTGATTGTTAGTGTATGTAGGTTTCGAAGTGAAGGAGGAGCTCATCTGGATCGACGAGGCTAGACTAATACAACAGCGTTGGACTTCAGGTAGGATCGAAAAACACTTGGTTTCTCATATGATAATGCATGTTTAGAGAAGGATTGCTCTTAATTGTCTTGTTTGTCACTAGAAAGTCTTAGACTTCTAGGGAGGTTAGTTTTGTCCGCAAAAATAACTCTTTCCGCATGACAAATTGGCGACTCTACTGGGGAATCCATTGATGTGATTGATTTTTCCTTTGAGTGATACTTTGATCTGAAAAGAGTCATTTCTTTTTTGTTTTTTGATTGTTTGACTGTGTTTTTGGGTGGGTTAGCTTAGAGTTAAGTTAGAATTTATTTTTTCTTAATTTTTCAGTAGTACGCACCCTCTGAGTTAGACACAGTGCGTACCTGTACGCACTGTATCTTTGTACATAAAGCGTGGATGCACCTGGTTAAACAGGCTGCCTGCGTACCCTGTCAAAATTGAGAAAAAATTTTATCCATTTTTTCCTTTAGATTTTGTTTTCATTAGTCTTTACTGCCCAGATCCACTTGTTGTCTGTCAAAAATCTTCACCTGAACTTGTTTCATTAGTATCAAGAGTTTTAGTGAAATTCATTGAAGTTTTAGCCTTAGGGTTTGATTTTTGCATTGGTCCTGTAGTGACTTTGACTTTAGAAGTTGTGGAACCTTAGATCTCTTTGGTTTTGTCAGTCTTCTTAGGAGTCGGACCTGTCGTAAATCTACCTGTGTGAGCAACCTACCTTTGTGTTGTCTCTTTGCGAAATTTCAAAATAGCTTATTGATTTAAGTTGTGAATTTCATTCTTAAGAAAAGAACAAAAAGAGTTTGATTTTTTGTTTTGATTAGTTTATGATTCTACATGAACTAGTCCTTGGTTTGATCATTGCCGAGTAAAACATCCCGGAATCATCTTAGTAGGCTTTTGCCTCTTTAGATTTACTTCTAGGTAAATTTCCTTTTGATTTTCTTTTGAGTGAGTTTTCATAGCTTTTTATAGATCTTAAAATTGCTTTTGATTAGATTAGTTTTACATGCTTTATTAGATAGGAAAAATACAAAACATCTCCTTTGCAAAGTTTGTTTTAAAGTAGCATTTGAAGTTTTTGAAAGAGAAAGGAATTTTTCTTGCAAGTAATGAGTGGTCATGTTTTGTGTGCTTGGAAAAGATAAAGAGATTGTTTCTTTGATTGTCTATTAAGAAAGTTGTTTTTATCAAAAGTTTGCATTCTCCAACTCTCTTAATTAGGGAATTCATTGAAAAAGAAAAGTAGTGTAAATCATCCTAGGTGCATCTTTTTAGTGAATTGGAGTCGAGTCTATACACAATCAGTTTCATCTCCACTACCTTTTGTCTTAAAGAACAGCCGTTAAAATCAACGCTTAAAGTAAAATCAACTTAGAAATTTTTCTTTTACTAGGGCTCTGAAGCACCAATATAGATCAGGCTAGTGTCTTGGAGTAGGTGAGTAATTAACTCTCCAAGAATACAAAACCAAACAAGTAACTTATCTTGTATAGAATAAATCCAGCTGTTACATTTGTATTCTGGGAAAGCTCCCCTTAAAGGAGAAGCACGAGCTCGTGTCCGAACCAGTGAGGGGATCAATCCTCCCTCGTTGGGAACGACGCCAGACACGCACGTATTACAAACGGTAAACCTCTATTAGAGGAGCCAGGGGATCACTTATCGTAAACCTTGGATTGACCATTGTCAAGGAGCCGATAAGGGGATTGAGCTTGTTACTCTGCCCTTGCGTGCTGTCGGAGTGTAGACTGTTCCCCCAGATATATTTGTTGCTGTTG
>APFE031244932.1:4479-30725 GCA_000404065.3 Pinus taeda | reverse complement strand
ATGCTACTTGGGTGTGATTATGTCTATGCTATGAATGCTGTGGTGTCTTCACTCTTTCGAGTAATGTGCTTTCCTCATAACGGGAATATTGTCACTATTGATCAGCTTGCATTTGATAATTACCACCCTAATTCGACTTTATTATAGAGTACCCCTTGGTTTGTTCCAAGTGTTCAAGTAGACTCTA
The DNA here is from genome assembly GCA_000404065.3 of Pinus taeda. Lineage (NCBI taxonomy): Eukaryota > Viridiplantae > Streptophyta > Pinopsida > Pinales > Pinaceae > Pinus > Pinus taeda. The sequence goes on along the minus strand of APFE031244932.1, from coordinate 30,538 downwards.
CCCCGCCACGGGTCAATTATGTTGCATTGAATCCTCAATGTTCAAATGCTTCTGAGAAGGATCCTTTGACCTATTATTCTCCTTCTTGGGACTTGGTCCCAGCAGTTGACTGAGAGATTCTTCCTATAGGGACATGGGACCCTTTAATTCCCTCTGTTAATCCTTGTAGTTCTCATGGTTTCCCAAAACTTTTTTTGCCTTCACAGGAGGAACTCTTTGAAGCCATGAGTTATGACTACCAAAGGAATCCTTGGCTTGAGCCCTGCAAGGGGTTTTTTCGAATGAACTATTATGTGTAAGCCACAAGGTTGTGTGGTTCCCTGTACCATATTGTATATATAAGGTACGCATTTTCGAGTTTTGTATTCTATAACACAAGATTTTATATGAAGTTTATATGTGGGATGTATTAACTTCCTGTCTAGTGTTCCTATTTATGTGTACAGAACTTGGAAGATTTCTCTTTTGGAAATTTTTATGGTTGGTCCGTTCTGACAGGTATTGGTTTCCAAAACTAGCATATAAGTTAGGTTTTTCCACCTGCATTGTGCACTTATTAGTTTCCTTTTCCATTTTTTGCCTTAGGATCGACTCCACCAAGTTATGGTGCGAAACCTTCTCATTGCTTAGAAGTATCATGACTTGTGTGGTAGAGCCTACCTTATCATGGGCACCTTAGTTAGTACCTTGTTGTCACTTGGCACTCATGCTGATTTTTTGTCCTTAGGGTCGGGAGTCCTCTGTAGTCCCGCCATGACTTATACGATGAAGACTCATTCCTCTTGGCTTTTTCGTTTCATTCTGGCCTTATACCCTACAGGCTCCTTTGTGTTGAGTTGTACTACTGCATTGCATGTTGACCACTTGCACCTTTTGGCCTAGAGCCTTCTTCTCTTGGACTCGTGTTTAAGCCAACTTTTGATCATGATGACTGCAAAATCAACCTTGCATACCTTTGACTTCTGCAACTTGACACACCTTGACCCGTGGAAGGAATGCACCTTTGCATGTCACTAACCAGTTTTCACCTCCCTACATTGAGCATAGGAATGTTCCATTCCCAGGAACTAGATCATCTGTTTCACCGAAACTCGTTCTTTCCACTATACCATAGCATTCTTTTATTCTTTTTCAATATTAACAGAAAAAGACAAAAAAATTAAATATTCCAAAAAAAGAGCAGGAACGGGACAGTATTTCCATTTATTATTGGCAGCTAGAGTCAGTCGTGTCACCCTTGAACAAAGCACTCAAAACAAAGTCTCCTCCATTTGGGCGGGATTTAGTTTGACTTAGGTACGCCTTAACCTTGTTATTGAGTCAATTCTCCCCCGATTGGTTCTCTTCCAATCATATGGAGGGTTCGTTCGTGCCTCCTGCATGTCGAACTTATACAGAGTCATCATATGTTGCCATATAATCACATTGAGTCGTGCTTTTGTTCAAGGGAAGTTAGCCTGAGTTGGCCTCTCTGTGGTGTCTCTTGACTCATTTTTTCAGTCGGCCATCCCTGGTTGTCATTGTCATGTCTATCATCACATCAGTTATATTGGTCCTTTACTCGTGGCAGTTTGAGAAGGTCTCCACTGACTTCTTGCTAGCGGGTCTTGTCCTTATCGACGATGACATATTGCTCTAAGGGTAGGCCTAGAGTTGCACCCTGGCCCTATTTTCATTATTGATAGGTCACCTTGTACTCATCATCGATCAGTATCATGGGTCTTTGACTGAGTGGTTTCCCTTCTGTTCGACATCAGCTTACATTATCACACATTGGGATTCATGTAGTACCTTGGTTTCCATTTGACCCTATTGGTGGATACCTCGCCTCTGTGTCAGCTTTCATTATTGGTTGGTTCAGAGGATTTTTGTCGTGCGCTAGCCACATCTTGTGTACACCGGAAACGTACTTTGGTTGGGTTACTACATCTCTTTCATCTGATTCCTTCCACATTATTGGCCTACGGGTTACACTCGCGTTAGATTGATGAAGGATGCCTTAATTCCTTCCTTCTAGCGGATCTTTCCCTATCGACTCTGGCTCATTGCTGTGGGGCAAAGATCTAGAGTCCATTTGGCAGTACCTTGGGGTTTGCAGTCATTAGTGGCAGATCCTTTGCTATCGACAATGGGAAACCATCATTTTCTCCCGATCGATAGATTCTTATAGGTGTTTGACTCCAGCTCATCTATTCACACTTGTTGGATTGTAGTGGGTACCTTGACGCTCATTATCATTATCGGTGAGTAGTCTCACGTTTGTTAATGGTATAAATCAATGACCGGTAATCAAACGATTTCCCACATCGTCAACTTTAGATCATTTATTCCCATCGTGTAGAAATGTACCACGGTGGTCGGTGAAGACCTTAGGTTGTATCATCGTTCATTGGTTCACTTGACAGTTGCTCATGTTGCTGCTATTTGATACCACTCCACCTTATATGTTGCAGTCAGTCATGGCAACATTCTATATGCTGGCTCCTAAGTTTGCAGTGTAGTACCATCCTTTTCCATCATGTTCAGTTGGTACCTTTTGGGATCAGCCTTTGATATCAGTGATCCGTTTCATTTTTTAGCATCATTGACAGTCTTATATGTGATATTCAGACATGTACTTGTTCGATCATGATCAGATGATCCATTATGTATTTTCCAGTCATTTATACTTGTATACTTAGTGGATCCGCTTATACTTGATATGCGGACATGCTTTGCTTTCTCTGAGCATGGGTATGCCCGCCTCAAACAGTGTTTCTTTCTAATCTCCTTTTATGGCTTGGCAGGATGCATTTTGGTGAAGTCCTCCTCGGTTTTTGACTGATTTCCTTTCCATGTACTTGCTTAATACATTTCGGCCATCATGTACCCCTTCTAACCTCATATATTAGGGGGCATCTGTTATAGCTCCAAATCTCACTCTTATGGTTTGTGATGCTGCACTCATGGCCTAGGGCAACCCCTCCTTCCAGACCTAGTCCAAATTTTAAAAAACAACGTTTTATTCCTTATACGCGACATTGCCCTGATTTAAATGCATGTATACGCGGGTCGGCATATACCCAACCCGCGTATATGTATTAAAACAATTAAAAAAATATAAAACTCCTTAATTTCGGGCGGAGATCGCGGGTTTTACCTGCTGATCACCTGTTAGTGCCCGTGGCCCAACTGTTCCCAACGAATTCCCAACTAAACAAATACCTTGGGAGAAGTATAAAAAGGCTTCAATGGGAAGGCCTAAGGGAGGAGAGAAGAGAGAGAAAGATTATTATGCTGAAATTTCCCGAACCAAGTCTGAAGATCCTTGGGCCTCCTGCACTTCCCCCATTTATAAGAAACCCTTCTTTCCTTGTGTGTTGATGTCTATCCAACTTTTGAGATATCATGGAGTAAGTCATGGAAGGAGTTTACTAAAGGCTTGAGTTTGGGTGAATCCAGAGGACGGTTCCACTTGGAGCCTTGTGAAAGGACGAATCAAGTGAAATTATTCCTTTCTGTACTTTATTTGTATATAATAAAAGAAAACTTGTCCTTGTTCCTGATATAGATCTTTTCATGTTGATGATATCTATGTTATGATTCATGTATGAATGGTTGTTTAATTTCATAACTAACTACCTTTCAATATATTATGAAGATTATTTCTTGATGATGTTTAGTCCATATACTACTATACTTTCTTGAATTGATGGTTTTGCAGGTCAAAGGAGAAAAAGGGACTCAAAGAGGGTTTGGACCCTAAGTGGATCTTCTAAAATGAAGGACCCCTAGGTACACCCCCTAATGCATAGTTTGCTTATATTAGTGTTATGGCTGTATGGAATGTGTGTTTCTTTGTATAGACAACCTTCGGTCTACTAGGGTATTAACCCAAAACCCTAGTGAAGTTCATCCCTTAACAGAATTGGCGACTCCACTGGGGACAACACTGTTGTTGTTCCTAGTTTGGGTTTGTTCAAGCCAATCAGGGTTCAGCTTTGTATTTGCTTGCTGTCACTAAGTAGTCTGTTCCTATAACAACCTGCATTGAAAGTTTGAATAGTTTCTTCAGACTGTTTTCTTTATTTTTCTTGAAGTTTGTCATATACGTTGTTTTTCTTGTTTACAGAGGCGTATACACGCATGTTTCCTTAAGTTAACCCGCGTATACGCAGGTTTCCTTAGGCACAGTTGTGTATACATGCACATGCACATAAGTACAGTCGCGTATATCTTAAGTTTTCAAGATTTTTCAAATCTTTTTGTTTCTGAAGGTCTGTCTGCTGGTCTGATTCAATCCTGAACAATTACTTTTCTGTGTCAGTCTGCATTTTTACAGCAAGTATCTGATTTCAAATTCTCTCTGATTGTGAGAAGTGTTGGTCTTGTCTTTTTGTTTTTGCAAGCATCATTGTCTTTGTTTAAGAACGCAAGATTTCTGGTTAGAAATCTTGGCTGCTTTGATCCTTCAGGGTGGGAATATTGTTCTTAATATTTGTGTCAAATCTTGTTTTGGTGACCTTCTTTGTTTTCTTGACAAAAATACCTTTTGTGACCATCTACTTTTCTTGTTTCCTGAAAGTTGTTGATTGACACTTTCTTGAAAATTTTCTTTTTGATATTTTGGTCTTTGTTGCCAAGGCTTTCATTGTTGCTTTTGATTGTTAAGAGCATCTTTAAACACATTGTTTTTGTTGAGTTTTCATCCATTTTGCATTGTCAACTTGAAAAAGTGTTTGTTTCCTATTCTTCAATCATAAAGTTTCAGTCTTGTTGAGAGCACGATTGAAAAGACATTTTGTTTTTCGCTCTTTGAAAAAAACTTCTTGAAAAAAAACTTGGTTTTGTTTTCTTGAACTTTGTTTTGATTTAAGTTTCTTTTTGTGAATGAAAGTGCATCTTTGTTTTTCTTAGAACTTGCTTTTAGTGTTTGGACGAAATGAGCGTTAGCTACTTATATTCTATCTAAACATCTTAAGTGGAAAATTACAATTTATAAACAAGTTACTTTCATTTCTTGATTTAGAGAAATCTTAAGTTTCTTTCATCTTCAATATACCTTGCATTAAGATAATTTTGAATTGTTAAAGCATTTTTTGCGTGTGTGAAGTGTGTTGCAAGAAAAAGAAAAAGAAAAAAAATTGCTTTCTAGGTGTTTCTTAGAGTCGAGTAGAAGTGCTTTTCATTGAAAGAAAAATGATTGCATTCATGTAGTTACTTTTTCTTTGATTTTGGTTGAGTCATACACACATCATCAGTTTCATTTCCGCAAACCCCTTGACTTAAAGAACATCCTATTTTAAAATCAAGTGCTAATTAAAATCCACTAAAATGTTTTATTATCATGTTAGATACACCAACAAGTTTTAGGATTTTAGGGCCTTGGATTAGGCGAGTGGAGAGATAACTCTCAAAGGCCATTTAAACTGTCAAACATAGGAGTCTGAATAGTGAGTGCAAATCCAATAGCATTAGGGAGACCAGGAAAGCTCTGGATCTGGGAGTTAAGCACGAGGGTTCTTGAAGACAGGGAATAGAGATACCCCCTCTCCTACTTGTCATATCTAAACTCACGACTGTTCCAATTGGCTTCTAATATGAGTTGGTAACCTTGGTTGCTACTCCTAGGGATCTACATAGGTGTTTGCAGAGGGGAATCCTGTGGCACCTGAGGTCGACATTGCATCACTCTCAATGGTACTACTAGAGGGCACCCTTGTGAAGTTTGGGGGCTTACACCAGTGCAGGCTGTTGTTAGGAGGTCAGCGTAACTTCCTCTGTTACCTTCGCTGGTAGGACTGGGCCGTGATTATCCCAGACTATCTTCAGAAGTCCCCTTACTTCACTTTCTTGTATTTTGGTGTCCGGTCCTCGTCACCTGGAGCAGAAATACTTGAAAGCTGTTTGACTGGCTGACTTCTTTTAGGGACTTTTTAGTGAGTTCCCTTTGCTCCTTGTATATAGTTGGCTTTAGGTATATTGGTCTAGTCACGTTTGGACTTTCTGTTCTGAGTGACTAGATTACCACTCCGCCGATCCTGAAAGGCTTTTGGTCATTTTTTTGGAAGTTGTGGAGTTTCCTCCTCAAGGGAAAAGGTCTTGATTGTGTGTTTATCTTCCTTGAAAATTCATTTCTACATTCCTGCAAGGGAAGGTTCTATGAATCAGTTAGATATGGCCAATATTCCCATGGAAACCAACCAAGGTACCCTTCCAAAAGGGGATCCTTGTGCTTTTCCTTTCTTTGGAAACGTTGGTGCTCCCTTGATGGCCACTTTGAATATTCCTAGATTGAATGTTGGACTACCCGTTTGGCTGTGGTCCACTCCGAATATTCTAAATGCTCTTGAAGCTTCTCAGATGAATGCTTTATTTCGAGGGCATCACATGGGTGCTAATTGTTCATCTTCTTTCAAAAAGAAATCTGGGATTCCTTTTTCTCCTCCTTCTTGTAACAAGAAATCTAAAAAGATGAGAAAGAGGAAGTCAAAGAAGAAGAATAATTCTACCCCTTCATCTTCAACCTCTGCTAGTCATGTTGGAGATGAGCCTTCAGCCGCTGCAAGTCATGCTGGGGGCTCGATTCTAGTCACTGCAAGTCATACTAGCACTTCATCATCAACCTCTACAAGTCATGTTGGAGATGAGACTTTAGTCACTGCAAGTCATGCTAGGGGCATAAGTTTAGTCACTGCAAGTCATACTAGCAAATACTCTCCGCAAACCACTACTAGTCATGTTGGCAGAATGGAGGTAGAAGTTTTAAACCTAAGTTCCCTTGTAAGATATGCAAGGGAGGCCATATTACTCATTTATGCCCTAGTATTCCAGAGGTTCAAAGGATATGGTCCGAGCCTGAAAGTACTTCTACTCCTATATCTGATATGGTTTCTCATCAATCCCATCAACCATTGGTTGATAATGTGGTAGACCGAGTGCAATCTCTGGCCGATTACACTCCTATTTTGGGGGGTGAAGTGCCTAACAAAAGAGTCTGTTTAATCTCTAGTACAGAGTCTTCTGGTATAGGGGGCATTCCGGTTTCTTTGAATGTTCTCCCTCCAAGCTTTAAGAGTGTTTCCTTTGATTGGGATAGTCTTGTTGAGCCTTGTCTTCCTTCTGCTGCACCTTTCCAAATAAAGGTCAGAGTTAATTCCACAAATGTCTATCGATGTATGGTGGATGAAGGATCCTCTGCAAATATTATATCCTCTTTGACTTGGAAAGCTTTGGGTTCCCCAAAGTTGTTGACAACTCAGAGTCAGTTGTTAGGCTATGATAGAAGACCTGGTGAATCTATGGGTGTTCTTCCTCAATTGCCTATCACTTTGGGTGGGAAGACTGTCTTAATTGATATTATGGTGGTTGATAGCCCTTTAGACTTTAATATGCTACTTGGGCGTGATTATGTCTATGCTATGAATGCTATGTTGTCTTCACTCTTTCGAGTAATGTGCTTTCCTCATAACGGGAATATTGTCACTATTGATCAGCTTGCATCTGATAATTACCATCCTAATTTGACTTTACTCAGAATACCCCTTGGTTTGTTCCGAGTGTTCAAGTAGACTCTACCCCGCCAAAGGTCAATTATGTGGCATTGAATCCTCAATGTTCAATCGCTTCTGAGAAGGATCCTTTGACCTATTATTCTCCTTCTTGGGACTTGGTCCCTGCAGTTGATCGAGAGATTCTTCCTATAGGGACATGGGACCCTTTTATTCCCTCTTTTGATCCTCGTAGTCTCATGATTTCTCAGAACTTGTTTTTCCTTCATAGGAGGAACTCTTTGAAGCCATGAGTTTTGACCACCAAAGGAGCCCTTGGCCTGATCCCTGCAAGTGGTTTGTCCCGATGAACTATTATACATAAGCTGCAAGGTTGCGTGGTTCCTTGTACCATATTGTATATATAGGGTATGCATTTTCAAGTTTTGTATTCTATAACACAATATTTTATATGAAGTCTATATGTGGGATGTATTAACTTCTTATCTAGTGTTCCTCTTTATGTATACAGAACTTGGAAGATTTCTCCTTTGGAAATTTTTATGGTTGGTCTGTTCTGACAGGTATTGGTTCTTGAAACTAGCATATAGCTTAGGTTTTTCCACCTGCATTATGCAACTATCAGTTTCCTTTCCAATTTTGGCCTTAGGATCGACCCCACCAAGTTATGGTATGGAACCTTCTTATTTCTTAGAAGTATCATGACTTGTGTGGTAGAGCCTACCTTATCATGGGTGCCCTAGTTAGTACCTTGTTGTCACTTGGCACTCATGCTAATTTTTTGTCCCTAGGGTCGGGAGTCCTCTTTAGTCCCGCCATGACTTCTGTGATGAAGACTAATTCCTCTTTGCTTCTTTGCTTCGTTCTAGCCTTATACCCTAGAGGCTCCTTTGTGTTGAGTTGTATTGCTGCATTGCATTTTGACCATTTGCACCTTTTGGCCTTGAGCCAACTTCACTTGGACTCGTGTTTAAACCAACTTTTGACCATGACCACTGCAAAATCAAACTTGCATACCTTTGACTTCTGCAACTTGGCACACCTTGACCCATGGAAGGAACACACCTTTGAGTGTCTTTGACCAGTTTCGCCTCCCTGCATTAAGCATAGGAATTTTCCCATCCCAGGAACTAGATCATTTGTTTCACTGACACTCATTCTTTCCACTGTACTATAGCATTCTTTTATTCTTTTTCCAGCTTAAAGAAAAAGACAAAATAAAATTATATATTCCAAAAAGAGCGGGAACGAGACAAGATTTCCATTTATTGTTGGCAGCTAGAGTCAGTCGTGTCGCCCTTGAACAAAGCACTCAAAAGCAAAGTCTCCTCCATTTGGCTAGGATTTAGTTTGACTTATGTATGCCTTAACCTTGTTATTGACTCAGTTCTCCCTCGATTGGTTATCTCTTCCAATCATATGGAGGACTCGTTCATGCCTCCTGCATGACGAACTTATACAGAGTCATCATATGTTGCCACATAGTCACATTGAGTCGTGCTTTTGTTCAAGGGAAGTTAGCCTGAGTCGGCCTCTCTACGGTGTCTCTTGACTCATTTTTTAGTCGGCCATCTCTGGTTGTCAGTGTCTTGTCTATCATCACATCCGTTGTATTGGTCCTTTACTCATGCCGGTTTGAGAAGGTCCCCATTGACTTCTTGCTGGCAGGTCTTGTCCTTATCGACGACAACATCTTACTTTGAGGCAGACCTAGAGTCGCACCCTGGCCCTATTTACATTATTGATAGGTCACCTTGTGCTCAACATCGATCAGTATCATGGGTCTTTGACTAAGTTGTTTCCCTTGTGTTCGACATCAGCTTACATTATCACACATTGGGATTCATGCAGTACCTTGGTTTCCATTTGACCCTATTGGTGGATACCTCGCCTCTGTGTCAGCTTTCATTATTGGTTGGTTCAAAGGGTTTCTGCCGTGTGCTAGCCACATATTGTGTACGCCGAAAACGTGCTTCGGTTGCGTTACTACATCTTTTTTCATCTGATTCCTTCCACATTATTGGCCTACAGGTTACACTCATGCTAGATTGATGTAGGATGCCTTAATGCCTTCCTTCTAGCAGATCTTTCCCTATCGACTATGACTCATTGCTCTGGGGCAAAGATCTAGATTCCATTTGGCATTACCTTCAGTTTTGCAGTCATTAGTGGTAGATCCTTTGCTATCGACAGTGGGAAACCATCATTGTCTCCTGATTGATAGATTCTTACAGGTGTTCGACTCCAGCTCATTTATTCGTACTTGTTAGATTGTACTGGGTACCCTGACACTCATTATCATTATCGGTGAGTAGCCTCGCGTTTGTTAATGGTATACATCAATGACCGGTAATCAAATGATTTCTCACATGGTCAACTTCAGATCATTTATTCCCATGGTGTAGAAATGTACCACGGCAGTCGGTGAAGACCTCAGGTTGCATCAACATTCATTGGTTCACTTGACAGTTGCCCCTGTTGCTGCTAGTTGATACCACTCCACCTTATATGTTGAGTCATTCATGGTGACATTCTATATGCTGGCACCTGAGTTTGCAGTGTAGTACCATCTTACTCCATCATGTTCATTTGGTACCTTTTTGGGATCAGTCTTTGATATCAGTGATCCGTTGCACCTTTCAGCATCATTGACAGTCTTATATGTGATATTCAGACATTTACTTGTTTCGATCATGATCAGATGATCCATTATGTATTTTCTAGTTCTTTATACTTGTATACTTAGTGGATCCACTTGTACTTGATATGTGGACATGCTTTACTTTCTCTGAGCATGGGTATGCCCACCTCAGACAGTGTTTCTTTCTGATCTCCTTTTGTGGCTCGGCAGGCTGAACTCTGGTGACGTTCTTCTCAGTTTTTGACAAATTTCCTTTCCATGGACTTGCTCAATACATTTCGGTCATCATGTACCCCTTCTGACCTCATATATTAGGGGGCATTTGTTATAGCTCCAAATCTCACTCTTGATGTTTGTGATGCTGCACTCATGGCCTAGGGAAACCTATCCTTCCAGACCTGGTCTAAAAATTTAAAAAACAGTGTTTTATCCCTTATACGCGACATTGCTCGGAGTTAAACGTGTGTATACGTGAGTAGGTATATACCCAACCCGCATACATGTATTAAAACACTTAAAAAAATATAAAACTCCTTAATTTTGGGTGGAGATCACCTGTTAGTGACCGTGGCCCAACTGTTCCCAACGAATTCCCAACTAAACAACTACCTTGGGAGAAGTATAAAAAGGCTTCAATGGGAAGGCCTAAGGGAGGAGAGAAGTGAGAGAAAGATTCTTATGCTGAAATTTCCCTGACCAGGTTTGAAGATCCTTGTGCCTCCTGCACTTCCCCCATTTAGAGGAAACCCTTGTTTTCTTGTGTGTTGATGTCTATCCACATTTTGAGATATCATGGAGTAAGTCATGGAAGGAGCTTGCTAAAGGCTTGAGTTTGGGCGAATCTAGAGGAAAATTCTGCTTGGAGCCTTCTGAAAGGACGAATTAGGTGAAATTATTCCTTTCTGTACTTTATTTGTCTATAATAAAAGAAACACTTGTCCTTGTTCCTGATATAGATCTTCTTCATGTTTATGATATCTATGTTATGGTTCATGTATGAATGGTTGTTTAATTGCATAACTAACTACCTTTCAATATATGATGAAGATGATTTCTTGATGATGTCTAGTCCATATACTGTTGTACTTTCTTGAATTGATGGTTTTGCAGGTCAAAGGAGCAAAAGGGACTCAAAGAGGGTTTGGAACCTAAGTGGATCTTCTCAAATGAAGGACCCCCAGGTATGCCCCCTATCACATAGTTTGCTTATATTAGCGTTATGGATGTATCGAATGTGTGTTTCTTTGTATAGACAACCTTCAGTCTGCTAGGGTATTAACCCAAAACCCTAGGGGAGTTCATCCCTTAACAAAGTTTACAACAAGGTGGACATAATATCCTAGCTATGACAACAAGGCCAACCTATCATGGTTGCTTCAACAAGTGATGGAAAACACGTCATCACTGCAACACATGATTTACATACATAAGGCCAAACATTATTGTGTCGACAAGTGATGGAAACATAACATCACTTTCAGAGTGTAAAATATGACTCAAAACATGACCAAACATCATTGTTGCTGAACAAGTGATGGAAACACATCATCACATTTACATTTTAAAATGCAATAAATGATTTACAAAAGAATGACCATGAAATGACAACATGTCTAGAAACCATTTTTCACTTATCATGGTGAATGGGTCGCCTCTTTGTGGCAATTTTGCTTTTTGAACAATTGCTCTTCCTGGTTCACGCACTGACGCTTTGTCTTTAAGGTGCTACTCTAGATGGAGCTTCCAACGAGTGGCTCTTTGATGGCCAATTTCGTTGCAATGACTGCAGTAGGTTTTCTTCCTACATATCTGCCTAACCTGTTTCTTTTCACGTTGTTGAGAGGGTCTTTCACGCCTCATAAGTGCTGCCATTCTTTTCCAACACTTAGAAAAGGTATGGTTAGGTAAACCACAAAAGGTACATGTTTTTCGATGCCTTGATCTTCACTCATTATTAACAACATAATCATAATCAAAATGAACATTCAAAGATCGAAATGGTTATACCTTCCTTTGTTGTTTCTGACTTCAGTATGGGGATGAGAGCTTGCCTCAGCTCTCTCCCTGCAATGGAAACTACCATGGGATGATGGGGATGTTTTCCCATCATTCTCTTTCCCTGAGGATGTCTCGGACGAATCTAACACCTTCGAGCACTCTCCTTTAGTGTACCTCGAGCCTGCAAATTGACATTCGTGCACAACCTCCAAAGGTTGAGTCATGTCTTGGTTATTAGCACCAAGTTCTTCTTTCTCCTCACGCCTCATCCTTGTAAGGAGCCTCATGTTTGTCCCTGTAATTGGGATCTCCAAATCTCCAACAGACATCATACTATGAGAAGATGAAACTGAAAGGAAATCAACATCTTTTACCTCCTCTTTTGATTTGGAAAGATCTGATGAGGGTTTCTCATCATCCGTTGTTGGTGGTTCACTCACTGTCTCAGCGCATTCCCCAACTTCTTTCCTGACATACCCAAGTCCTCCCTAATGAGGTAATTCTTCTACTGTGATGGGGTTGACAATGCCTTGGCCATTAACACCCAAGAATTTTCCTTTATGCCCCATTCTCTTCAATAGTTTGGAGCCAATTCCTATGGTATGATTTTAAAACACAGTGAAATCATCATCAGGAAACATACATGAAGATGGAGAACTACTTTTTACCTCGCATGGTTCATGCTGTAGCTTTTCCAATGCCTCGCCCGTTTCTTCCACCTGTCGAAGAAAAATTTGTTTCTCCTCTTTCTCTTCATGTAGACACATCTTCAATTCATCGTTCTTTGTTTGAAGATTATGTTTGTTTTGCTTCAGTTCTTTCATGGCCTCTTCTATGGCTTGCAACTGAAGCTGCAACCGCTCCTTTTCCTCTGTCTCTTTTTGTAGAAATTCATACATGATTTCCACTTTCTTGGAAATGTTGACCATGGTCTCGTACATCACTCTTTCATCCTCTGTCATTTTTCACACTGCAATTCACATCAACACAAAGACCACTCTGATACCACTTGATCCAGGTCCAGGTGTGAGAAGGACCCTTCCAAGACTTTTTACTTTCGTGATATGTTAAATTGCATTTTGAAAGCACATTAATGAATAAATCTACATGCGGAAAGGAAGAGGAACATAAAAATCATCAACACATGAAAATATAAGTGTTGATAATGGAGTTCGTCCAATAGGGACTACATCTCCGAGCCCCGATGTCAAGATGGTGTAGGCGTCTACATTAACTGTTGTCAATAATGGTGATGTATAGGAGAGATGATTTCAAGATCATACAAGGAAAAATGCACTCACGCAAGAGTGGATCTAAGAGATATTCCACTACTAGAACTCGCAATCAAACTCCTATCAGTATGATACAAAAACATGCATGATGAACATCCCGCCAACATGGCATAAAAGGAATTTAAAAAAAAAAACGTGCATGATGAAAACAACAGTATCCCAACAACATACAAGAATGGATCTCAAAACATAACATGATGAGTTATGACAGCAAGTACATCACATAGAAGATTCCCCATCAAATCAAGCAAGGAATCATGACAACATGTAATAAACAAGATCCTGCATCAACATCAATCAAGGATCTATGCAGCAGAATGCATAAAGAAGAAGTACATGAACAATAATCATATACCTCACTACAAATAGCCATATGAAGAAGTGGATGTTCATATCTTTAGCAAAAAACAATCGATGGTGAATAACGTTGTTCACATTGTCGATGTGTAGGCAAGGCCCATTACTGATCGGGACTTTGGCTCACCTTGCATCGATAGTTTTCTGACTTGTCAGACTCAGCGGCATCTAAAACAGAGTTGTCAAAGTGCTGAAGCTTGCTGAAACATCCATCTCACAGCATCGATCACAAGAAGAAGACTGCTCTGGACTCTCTGCAATGTAGCTCGCTAGCTATCTAGCTTTGTAGTGCTCTGGCTCTGTCGCTACAATTCTGTGGCTCTGCCTGCCCCTCTGGTTCTTTGGCTCACCTTCTCTCGCTACCTTGATCAAGCTCTATGGCTCTGTGGCTCTGCGGCGCTCTGTCTTTCACGCACTCTGGCTTTCAAACCTCTCTGAGTAACTCACGACACTATCTAGCTATCTCTGGCTTTGTATAGCCCTCTCGTTCAGCATCTCTCTATTGAGCGTAGCCTCCTCATTGGCTCTTTGGCACTCAGGCTCTCGCGCACTCTAGCCTCCTCCTTGGCTCTCTGGCACTCAAACTTGCAGGCCCTCTCTGGCACACAGGCTCTCGGGCTCTCTCTAGCCTCGGCTTTTTGCATTCATCATGTTTTATAACACGTTTTGGTGACAATGCTACTTAAAATGTGGAGTTTGTTGGTGTAGAATAGAATCCATTTGAACAGAAGGTTCAGCGGGCGCAACAAAACCACAGAATTGGCCTTTTTTTTGTTTACACAAAAATACACATGGAAACATAAAAAAACCAAAAACCCCAGACTTCAATTTCATGAAATCGGGTCTATAAATCCAACGGGTCTGGCCTTTATCACTATCGCTATCGCTGATGTCAATGGCCCTGTATATCAGGGGATCAGCAATCGTTGATCGCTGATACGCTGATCCGCCGATCACTAATATGCCAATTACATCTAGACCATTGATCTGTTCCTTGATCGGACAGTCCAGATTGCATTGCATGTCGCTATCTCATCTCCCCTTAGTATCTGGGATCGCCGATCTCCCGACTACCAATTTAATCCTGGCCGTTGATCTGTTTTCCAATCCGACGATGGAGATCGTGCGTCGTTGATTGCTATCGCATATCGCATTCACTGCGGCCCGGGGGTTCTTCCCTTGTCATACACCGATGTCGATTGCCGATCGTCGATATCGCAATCGCAAATCGGCTTTGCCTGGGTCCCGATATCGCATGCCTGCCTTCTTCCGACTCAATATATCAGAGATCATTGATCAAGGGTTCTAAAGGCTCGACCTTAAGTCTGCCCTTTGGACTCCTTCGATTTTGATTTTCCTTATAAGGCTTTTAAACCCATTTTTAGAGGAAATGCCTCCTTTTTCAAAGGAACCAAGGCAAACTTTTTTCGCGATAACTTCATCATTGGGACTCGGATGGGAGTGCCATTCACACTGTTGGAATCAGGACGACGAGATCTACGCTTTGGTCTTGATTCGAAGTCATTCTGAGCACTTTGATTTTTGAGCCCTCTTTGTCCTGTGTGTCTCTCTAGAGCCACCTAGATCACCAAACCAAATGATTTTTACATAGGAGATAAAGTTGTGAAGTGGGATTCAAGGAGAGAAGACAAAGGAAAGCATGGAAAATTTCATTTTTTGTGGCAAGGGCCTTATGTCATTTATGGTTACAGAGGAAAAAATGCCTTCTTCTTGAGATAGATAGATGGGTCAGATCTACCAGGAGGACTTGTTAATGGTAGAATGCTAAAGCATTATTTTTCCACTGATTAACAATAGTCCACTTTACTTTGCATCATTGTATATAGCATTGCAGAGTGTAGATTGGATTGGATGGTAGTTTTTTTTTATGTTGAAGCCCGGAGAGAAGACCCTGAGCTTTGAGGGATTCATTTTCATAAGTATCAATAAAGATGAATTACAGAAGGACAGTTCACAAGGTAACTACAGTCACAGTTCAAAGGCTAGTGATCTTTAGAGTTCTTGACATTTCACCAGGAAATGTCATCCCCATGTGGAGCCATTGTTAGAATCCTATGTGAATAGGATTCATAATTTTGAATTGACTATGTATATCTTGTAATATTGTACATACCTTTGCTTTCTGCAAACGTTTTCCATATGAAAATTAAAAAATGTAAAGAGGTTATGTCCTAAAAGAAATATCAAAGGACAAAAAGAATAAAGAAAAGATCAAAAAATGAAAAAATATGAACCCCAAACAAAAAAATCAAAACATGAAAGTGTGCAAGTCCAAGTGCCACTAATCTTTACTTTACTATCTAAAATAATGGTTGTGTGCAGCTTGTCATCAATGCCACAACCCATGATAGTCAAACTGCTTAATCTTGACTAGTCATGCTTTAAATTTCCTATTTATAGTTAGAGAATGAAGATCTAGCCAAACATTTTAATCTTGGGAGATAAGTGGATAGGTAGAGAAATCAAAGGAGCTCATTAGTTTAATCTGAGCCCTTGGAAGATATAAGGTTAGAAGTAGATAGCTTACTTTTCAAAAGAAAAAGGAAAGAAAGGGTTTTCTAGCTCAAGTGCACCCAACAAAGTGAAGAAAAAATGTTAGGGTAGGTATAAGGGTAAGTAGAAGAAAGGTTCCAGAAAGTAAAAAGTTGATTGAAGCATAGCAACATCTATCATGCTTAATCATCTGTTTCAGTATGCAGGAGCAATTACAGAAGAAAAAAGATGCTCATAAGCTAATTTGGATAACTTCCCCCCTTTCCATTTCACCCCCCACTACATACTTACTAATTTCCCCTTTTACCCCTTCATTTCTCATGAAAACACCTTTTCCCTTCATTTTGACTCCAACCCCTCGGTTTCACACAATTCCCTAGAAAATTACCCACCAAATTCATCCCCCTACCCAAAAATCCATTTCCCTAGTGTGAAACCCTTTTCCCCTTTGAAAAAAGTCACTTTCCCCTTGATTAAATCCCCTAAAAACCCATAAAACCCCATAAAACCCATTACCCTAACTATTAAATCCCCCCTCATTACTTTATTAACTCCACTACATAGCCATTTTCTTGAAAAAAAAATTTAACCCACCACCCTAGTGTGGTTAAATAAACCCCTTCGCAATTTAACCTTGATTATAATCCATAAAACCGCATTACATTTTAACCCTGCAATTATCCACAAATTAATTACACTTAAGTGTAATTAATCCCCTTGGCCCTGCTAATATTCCCCTATGTTCCCACCGTGCAACTCGGCCATGCAATGGCCATTGGATCTTCCACCCACAGATCCTACGGCCCTCGCCCATATCGTTCCCATTCATCTCCCAACCTTTGCTGGCCCGAGAGTAGGCGATATGGGCGGTATTGCTCGGGCCCCCTTTGGGTACGTGGCAACACCACGTTAAGTCGCATGCTCTCAAGAAAATACCACCCATCGCTCAAAAGTGGTGTGATGGCTCCCTAAACCGCTTCCCTGCCGAAAGAAAAAACCAGCACCATTCACTACATATAAGTATCGCACCAATTTCTAACCGTTTCCGATTAAAAGGCCATAGACCCACATTTTCGCCATTTTTGCTTATTTTACATTGCAAAAGCTTCCAAGCCTTCCTGTACCCCTCAAGTTTCTGCAACCAGCTTTCAACCGCCAACTGCCTCTCGAACACACTTTGGAAGCCTAGTTCAGCCCTCCAGTGCACAACTGAAGCCATGAAACCCTCTGTAGCCGCCATCAAAACCAATTTGTAGTCTGAACCTCAAACTCTAGGTATTTGACAACAAACCAGAAACGACCCTCTCAGTTTAAAATGAACAGTGAATTCAAAAAATAATTAATTGAATTTAATTGATTTCCCTTTGAATTGAGAATATTTCCCCCTAAAATACCAAAACCCCCTTTCTGCAAACAAGCCGATTACCCTATCCCTATACTAGAGTTGTCAAGACTTCGTTTCCACTAGTTGTATAAGTCCAATTTCTAAATTTTATTACAAATATTGCTGCCCAGACCTCTCTAAATGTCAGACCTGTGACAACTCCCCACCTTGACATTGACCACTTGGCCCTGGCACACAAGGATTTCGAAATTAAGGACACTGCTACTCCAGGTCACCTTCTGAAAATCCATTGCTGGAGTAAATGTAGGTTCCTAAACCATGCAGATGACATACACCTTTGGGAATCAAATTTTCCCAAATACACATTCCCAGAAGTTCAGCCATTCCCAGGCATTGTACATTTCTTCCATGCTTGTTATAAACCTAGTCAAAGGGCTATAATTTCCCCAAACCAGGATTTGTTGTTCACCATTACTGCTGAGTCTATCACCATTACTACTAAGTCTATCAACCAAATGTTGCAAATACATCCTAGCCCTAATTTGACTCCTTTGACCATTGGAAGCCTGTTGGACCCATACATTACACTAGACCTAGCCAAAATCAAGCAAATTTTCCATAATTTCATCATTGAAGAGCGCCATACTCCGAAAAGCACTCCACCCTATGCTGCCACCATTTTTTCAGAGACATGTAGGCGCATACTCACCATGCTCTCATGCATCCTTGGATACATAACAGATGAGCATGTGGATGAGATAGTCATGGCCTTTTTTTCCATTTTCACTCCAGGAAATCCTCCTGCCATCATGTTTGATTATTCTCAGTTCATTGCAGAAAGAATGCATGAACAATTCACTAGACTTCCTTTTGAAAGAGTTTTCAAATACTCTTCAGTGTTGTTTTATATGTTTTTGTATTACCAGACAGACAAGTTCCCTGTGAAGATCCAGAAGAAGGACACCAAGGGAAAGGAGAGGTCAGTCATCTACTAGACACCCTTGGTCCAGAAGTTTTACACTTCATTCACCTACAAATACTTCATATACTATTTTGTTTACCCTGTCATGAGCATGATGATTTCCACTACTCATCCTAGAATCAATCTAGAGATTAAGAGGGTACTTCAATTGGCCAAAAACAAGAAGGTGGGACATTGGTACTTGTACCAGAACCACACTGAGATCAGAATCTATGGTTGTGAGCTAGCCCCATATAAGTTTCCCAAATACCTTCCCATGAGGATATTTTCCCTTGAATATTTTAGACAAATCATCAATTCTGATGAGGTCCACTTCCTATCTGCTAGGAAGAAAACACAAGTCAAGGTGAAGAACCAATTGGGCCCATTCATTTGCAACAACAAAGAAGTTGGACCAGAGGCCAATAGGATACTTCAAGATATGAAATCCAAAAACAGTTTCATTTGGCACTATGACCCTCATGGGGTCATAAACAAGCTCAAAGCCAAGGTCAAGTTGGGACCTTACAGCCACCACCTAAGACCAGACATTGAATAGTTTGCTAACCAAACTGAGTGGGTGGAGAAAAAACTAATTGACATGGACAACATAATTGTGGATGTGGAAAACACACTCATTGATCTGGAAAAAAAATATGACCAAAGTCCTTTCCTGCAGGTGCCAGAGCTAGGAGAACCAATGAACATTCTTCCTGCTCTACAGACCCCTGCCAATGAGGAGAAGAATCCTAAGAGGAATAGGGAAGAGGCATCTAGCTCTACCATGGAGACTTTTGATGAGAGGTTTGAAAGCATAGAAAGGCCCAAGATGAATCATGTGTCCGAACAGGAGGAAAACATTGCATCAAAGGAAATAATTGACACTAAGGCAATGGGGCAGAGAAGTAAAGAAACATTAGGAACAACTACATCAGTAGAAACACAAAAACGTTCAACCTCCAATACACAGGTGATAGAGAGACAACAAAGTATGGAGGTTTCTTCCTTTTTCAAGCCAACTGACAAAGAAAAAGATATCAAAGATAGATTTAAATTGATAAAAATGAGGAATGAAAAGCTAAAAGCAGAGACATATGCCAAATACCTCAAATTGATGCCACCAAACTAGACCAGATTGATGTCAGCCTTTGACATCAAAGAAGGAAAAACATAAGTGTCATTTTTGCAGCCCACTGTACAACAACCAAAGACCTCTACAGATTACAAGAAGACTAACTTTGAGGTGTTGGCCAGGGATGTTCATCCCATTGATCAGAGAGAGTTTCACAAGTAGGCTGGAGAAATGATTTACTCCACCCTCACAGCAAAAGCCATGACTGCTTACCAATTACAGGGTTTATTGGACAATGTAACAACCCAATACAAGTTGGAGATGGATTCTTAATAGGCTAAAGACACCAGGATAAAGTCCTTATAGGACTTGGTCATTGAACTTGGCCATGATCCAAAGGATATTAAGTCCAGTGAGAAACTGATCAAGAAGAAGAATGAGGACATAGCAGCCCTCAAGAAACAACTCAAGCTACCTCATTTGCAGCAGCCACAAACAAAGGAAGTCCTGGAAATCCAGACCAATCATAAGCAGATGATGGACTTAGTGCTGCAGCTGAATGACCAGTTAAAGGAGATGGAGAAAGAGTTGGACACCTTGATTCAACTCAAACAATCTAGTTTGGATAATGCTCCTACTGCTGTCATTCCCATAGTGACCACAATTGTACCTTCTAGTTTGGAAGCATCATTAGCTCCCACTGCTCCAATGGCCACTGCACTACCAGCATCTACATCGACTACATCAGCAATAGGATCAACATGAACAACCTCAACAGGTGATGAAGCCAACAAGCTGGTCAAAGAAATGGAAGAAATGTCCATTCAGACCACTGAGATGAACAGACTCAAGGAGAAAGTCACCAGCATGGAGACAGATTACAGACTTTCCCAGATTATGCATAAAGAAGAACAACAAAAGGCTACAAGGATGACAAAAATAATAAAGAGCTTGGAGAAAGAACTGACACTGAGTGAACCTATAGGTAAAGCTAAGGAACAAGTGTGTGCCAATATCATTGACTCTATCAATGATATTTGGCCATCCATCCAGGTCATTTTTGAACAAGTTGATTTAATAAACCAGGCTACAGAAGCCATTGAAAGGGTTAAAGCAGAACTTGTAGATATGCCAGAGGAAGAAAAAAGAATAATTCACTCCCTCAACTCCAAGAATAAGTATGAGCTGCAAGAACTCGAGATACCTGACAGGATATGTACAATTTTGGAAGTCAGAAAAGTACTCACTAAGAGGAATTTGATGTTGAACTTAGAAGATAAGTGTCAAAACATGCAACTAGTCATTGACAGGTCCATGGTTAAGTTTGAAATTTTGAGGGAAAAGGGATTAAATAACCCTTTAGTTTTAAATGATAAGTTAATGACACATGAGGATTATAATAAGAAGATCAGGAAAGTGGCCAGAGAACAGGTAATCACTTCATCCATGAAGCACTTACCAACAGGAAAAGTATTGTACCAGACTTTTGAAAACTTGTTTTACCTACAGCATGAGGTAAAACACCTGTTTATTAGTAAGCATACTTTTGCCAAATATACAAAGGCAGATGAAATATATAGAAAGATGTTAAATATCCAATTACTAGATGAAGAGAGGTAGGAAAAACTGAATGATTTACTATAGGAAAAACACAGTAAAAATATAAGTCTACAGTAAAAAGTAAAAGAGAAAAGTAAAAGGATATTAACAGTTCAGCAAGATTAAAGTGTATCAGATGAAAGGTCAAAGTAAAAAAGAACATCCAGCATGAAGACCAAACAACCAAGCAACTTAAAGGTCAAAAGATCAAAGAGCACAACCAACAAAACCTAAATAACAGGGACAACAAGCAGTAGTTCAATAGCTGTCTCTATCTTCTTGCATGAAGATATTTTCTTTTTCCTAGATTAGTTCTCAGAGCATTATGAGATATTTTGTAAATACTTTTTGTATAAATACTTCACAATTCAAAGAATTAAGGGGATTATTTTACATTTGTAGAGTTATTTTGATCTTACACCTAAGTGTGATTGTACAACTTTCAATTCAACAGGCTAGAGCAAGTAATAAAATCACTTCACTATAGGATTAATGAGATGAGCTATTTGCAGTGAAGTATCTTCTTTGTTTTATATTGTTACCTTCTTATGTGTTTCATAATCTAAAATGTGTTCTAAATTTGAATGAATTAACTGGAGATATCACTCAAAAATTGTTGAAGTACACTATGTTTTGCAACAGTTAGTCATTTACATGTTTTCCTCTAATACCAGGATTTGAGAACCCTTAATTTCTCTCCTATCCCAGTTGAACTCTTTCATTCCTTCCAAAGTCTAGCATAGGGAACCCTTAATTGCTCCCAGGATCCGATTTGAAACCATTTCACCATTAAGCCTTTGAGATCTATAGTAACACATCTATATTGCCTTGTAGACACTATTTTTAGAACTAAATCTAGTCTTGTTTGTCTGACATTCGATCCCATAGCCTAATGGTTAAAGAAAGCCTTTGTTTCATCCAAGTACATAATGCCACCAGCCAAATTCAAACCAAAAACCCAAGTGCAACAATAACTAGCCTAAAATCATCTTAGCTAAAGCAAAGTTAAATTATAAAGAGAGAGCCCTCTCTGAGCATCACGAAGGCTAGGTATTGATCTCCAAAAGTGGTTTGTGGTTACCTTTGGCATTTATTCCTTCATTAACTTTGAAATAAATATCAGAGTGATAACATGCGACATGCACAAAAAAGAGTTGCGCATTTGGTATTCCTTCTTCCAAACTAGTTGGCTCTTCACCTGTCTCAATTCAGGTTAAGTGATCTGGTCCTACATTCAACTATCCAGGCTTCACAATCACCTCAAAGTCGTATTCTTGAAAAAGCAACAGCCATCAATAGGTCTTCCCCGCAACACAAGATTTTTTATCAAGTACTTCAGTACAGAGTGATCTATATACATCTTGAAGTACGTGCCCCATAGATAGTGTCGAAATTTTTGTAGTGTGTACACCATCGCCTAACCTTTGTGCTCTGTAGTCGAGTAATTCTTCACTTCCTTAGATAATTTCCTACTCGCGAAGGATATAGGATGATCAATCTCGCCTTCACCTGGCTCGGTCAACACTACTCCTAATGTAATACATGAGGCATCCACATGAACATGAAATTCTTTCTTCCAGTTTGGAAACACCAAAATGGGTGCAATCACCATCTTTTCCTTCAAAACATCCAAACTGTTCTGACACTCTGCATCCCAATAGAAAGTCACATCCTTCTTCAGTAATTTCTACATTGGTGCAATTATCTATGCGTAAGCTTTGATAAACTTCCTATAGTATCCGGTGTTGCCCAGAGTTACGCGTAGTTGCTTTACATTCTTTGTAGCCTCAAAATTGACAATAACCTCTATCTTCGTAGGGTCTACCATCAATATCTACTTGCAGACCACATGGCCTACCAATATCCCATATGGAAAACAAAGACACATTTCTTCAAATTTAGGACAATCTTGTATCTATGACAAGTATCCAGCATAAGGTGCCGACATGCAACGTGGTATTTTACCAACCCAAACACAGTCCAGTCATCAAAATAAACTTCTAATAATTTATGAATGAACTCATTAAAAGTTGCAATTACAACCCTGGAGAAGATCGCCGAAACATTCTTCAAACCAAATGGCATCACTGTGTACTGGAATCACTCCCATTCTCTCACAAAGGTGGTCTTACTACAGCCTTCTGGTGCGATCTTAATCTGACGGTACCCTCAGAACCCATCAGTGAATGAATAGGCTTCCTACCCTCCAACATTCCCCAGGACTTCATCTGTAAATGGTGTTGGAAATGGGTCATGGATGTGCACATTGTTGAGCTTCCTAAGATCTAAGCATATGTTGATTTCATCTTGTTGCTTCTTCTCCTGAACAACCATAGGTCTCACCCACTCAAACTCTTCCACTAGCTCAATAATTCCAACCTCCAACATTTTGTCCAACTCTTAGTGCACCTTCTCCTTATACTTTGGATTTAGTTAGTAGGTCCTCTATTTCACAGGATTCACCTCATGTTTTAGAGTGATATTTATTACACCAAGATGCCCTACTATCCCTTTCAAATCCAAGAACTTAGTGGGGAATAAGCCTTGATATTCGCACAACATTTCTGCAACCTTATCGACTGTATCTTCATCCCAATAATTGTCTATCATTGCAAAAATTTTCTGCACATATGATCCAATGTTCACTTGCTTGGTGTTAGCCCTAAAGTGCAGTGCTAACTTTTTGGAGGTCAACGGAAAAATTTGGTCGGCTTTGTTGTTCTTGAAGGGGTCCTACACGAGCCATTTTCCACTTATTCCCTTATCCCGCTAACACTTTACCTTTCCCGCTTCCTTTATTAACCTTCTAATCCCGACAAAACACCCCTTTGGCCTTAGCCCTAAGCACGAAAGCCAAAAATACCCATAAAACCTTACCCATATGACTTACGTGCTTATAACACATTCCCCGAAGACATCTTGTTCACCGCATCTCCACCGTCAGATCAACCCCCACCAGATCTAACGGCTATTACCCATACCGCATAAACAACTAGTGCGAAAAGTACCCGTCCAATGAG
The DNA here is from genome assembly GCA_000404065.3 of Pinus taeda. NCBI lineage: Eukaryota > Viridiplantae > Streptophyta > Pinopsida > Pinales > Pinaceae > Pinus > Pinus taeda. The sequence goes on along the minus strand of APFE031244932.1, from coordinate 6,249 downwards.
GGCAATTTCTCTCTCTCCTCTGCCGCCACATGTCATCCACTGAATGGCATCGGTCAAGTTCTGACACTTTCTACTTACCGCCCAAGGCCTTTCCAATAAAAACCATTACCACTCAAATCAAACAACCCCCACGTGATATCACCCGTGTGCCTCTTCCACCCAATAACCGTCTGATTTTTCCACCTGAGATCTAATGGTCTGGACATGTCCTACTCCCACCACAACCTCAAAATTCCTACACATGATCTCCACTATACGTCTCCCTTGATCTAATGACCATCATGCATGATCACTCCTGATTGTCCATCCACCCATGCACTCCATACTCCACGTCATATCTGTTATCTGAAGAAGAAGGTGGCCAACTCTGTCAGTTTGATGACAGTCAGATAGCTGAACCGAATTAACAAAGGGCATGGCCGAAGAAGGAAGGACACAACACAATCCAGTAAACAGAATTAAACAGTCATGGAGCTCCACTACCATAATCAAGCCAACTACCTCGCAGGACAGCACAGTACCAGAATTGATTAATGTTTTCGTGATGGAAAGGAAATTGCGTCCTGGAACGCAATCAGACAGTTAATGCCAGTAGGTGGCCAATTAAGACATCTCCAACCCTAAACGGCTAAGGATCATTGTAAAAAGTAAAACTATAAATAGCCGACAGTAAGATGTAATCAGGTTTGGTGATTGTTTCGTAGTTCAACTTCTGTAGACTGTAGATACTTTGTTCCTTGGAGTGTCTCATCTTCATTTTGCGTAGTACAAGCTTCTTTTGTTGTTACATGTTCAATGTCCATTTCCTTTCTATTCTAAACTTGCACCTAGATTGGTTTGTTCGCGCTTTCTCCATATGTCTAATGCTTGATAACTGTCATCTTATCTTAGCATTGGTAAATTAGGTTTACATTTGAATAAGTCATCCATGTTTCTTCTCTATCTAACACCAAACAACTGTCATCTTGTCTCTGCGTTGATAGATTAGATTCGCAAGCTTCTTTTACTGGCTGCAGCTGGCCATCATATGTTATGTATGCATCTGCTGGTGTGGTTAGTATTTGTTGGAAATAATACTGAGAGGGGGGGTGAATCAATATTATCTAATTCTTTTCTATATACCTTCCAGATTTATACTTTAATTTATTCTTCAGATATTGATCATTAGTTTGTATGTTAGTACCATATAATAATGAGCAATAATAAGAAAGAGAGATAATCACACTAAGGAACACCAGATATAAGGTGGAAACCCAATGTGGGTGAAAACCACCTACTGCAATATGTCTCTATCTTCTTTCAATTAGAAACTTCTTTTACAATGATTTTGTACTGGTGCAGTCCTTTACCAGTACGCAGGCCACAACCTGCAGAGAGATACAACCCTCTCTCATTTTCCAGTCTCTCCTGGAAGGGAGCTGCAACCCCCTTTGCTCTTTTTACTTATTTAAGGACCACGTTTCATGAATTTTCAAACTAGATCCATGGACATCAAATAATCAACAAGTACATATGAATCAACCAAACGCCTTATACAATCAACCAATGAATCACCCAATTTCTCAAAATGCTGTAAACAGAAAGGCAATACCAGTAAACTAAACCCAGAACTCTGCAGAAAATAGATAAAAGGCAGCCAACAAATACTTCAAAGAAAAGTCCGCAACTTGACCAATATAAACTTGTGGATATCCACAGCTCTTCTGTGTCTAAACTGCGCAGACCCGCACCTGATCTTTCATGTGCTCTACATACTTCTCCCCAAATCCG
>APFE031244928.1:7854-27052 GCA_000404065.3 Pinus taeda | reverse complement strand
GAGTAAGTTTATTAAGGAATTTGATTTGGCTATAAGATGTTGGGAAAATTGAATCAATTATCTCTCCCTAACAAATATACTTAAACAATAAAATCATCAATTTAATATATATAAACTATGTCTTATATAAAATTAAAAGCAATACCTTATCTATATAATACTGATTTTAATGTACAATTTATGAGATCTTTTCACATTTTTGTTTAAATATTTGTGTATGAATAGAAAAAAGCTTTTTAACTTTCCTCTCACACTTGAATAAGAATGAAAATTTTGATATTTTTTTTTCCTATCACAAATTAACTCCTCATACGCAGCAAACATATTATAAATAAAAGTTAACATAAATATAGAAAATGAAGTTTATTTATGAACTCTTGCTAAAATGTGTATGCTTAAAAAAAATACTTATTTGTTTATATTAAAATATATGTTTACATCTTCTACATACCAATGGAAAACATTTTAAATAGCATAGAAGGTAAAATGGTAAAAATGGAAAACATTTTAATATATTTTTAAAAAACAAATAGGATAGAAAGTAAAATGGTAAAAATGCAAAAATGAAAAGGCTAAAAAAATCAATTTTAAAATATTATTTAATTGATTTTTTAATTAGCTTTTTTTTTAATAATTATTTATTTCCAATAATTAAAATAAAATAAAATAAATAAGCTTTCAACAAAATAGTTCTGTCTAAAATTTTTGGACACCAAAGTTTTGACACAAAAGTTTAATTATTTCCTAATAAATGAAGTATTTGCTTATATCAATATAAAATAAATAAAAACAATATTAATAAAATAATATTATAGCTTATTGTGTCGAACTCACTTAGTTCATTGTCCGGAGTTCTATTCTTGAAATGTGTAGGACCTTGGACTATAAGTCTCACTTGAAATGTGTAGGACCTTGGACTATAAGTCTCACATTTATAGAGAATGTTATGTATTCATTTTCCAATAATAAAATAAAATAAATAGCTTGCACATATGAATAAGACATTTTGTGTGGAAGTGTGAACATTTTTGTTTAATGGTAATTGTGTTTTATTAATGAAATAATATTATAGGTTATTATGAGGATCTTAGCTCATTGTGCTCAGTTCTATTGAAATGTGTTGGGGTCGTGGGCTATAAGTCTCACATTTATGGAGTACAATGTTTTCTTTGTAATGACATATTTGTTTTCCAATAATAAAATAAAATAAATAGCTCTAGAGAGTCCAACTTATGGTTTACATGAATAAGACATTTGTTTAATAGCAATATTTGTGTTTTCCTTGTGGTGAAATGTGAACATTTTTGTTTAATAATAATATTTGTGCTTTGGTTGTGCTGAAAAGTTGTCTATGTAAAATAATTATCTAAAGCAAAAAACCTTAATGTGAGAGAACTAATAGATATAATTAAATGCACAATATTCTATTAATAGTCAAGTTAATACTAATTAAATGTAATAGCTATTACAATGTGGAGTTTAACTCATTAATTATTAACTATTAATGAAAGTGTGAATATTTTTGTTTAAATTATTAATAAAAGTGTGAACTTTTTTGTTTAATAGTAATATTTGTGTTTTTTGTTATGTCATAAAAGTTGTGGATGTAAAATAATTATTAAAAGCATAGAGAATTAATAGCTATAATTAAATGAACTCAGTAATTATTAACTATTAATAAAAAAATTAATAGCTATAGCATTATAAAAGTTGTCATAAAAAATAATTATTAAAAGAAAGCATTAATGATGGAGAATTAATAGCTATAATTAATAGTCAAGTTGATAATAGTTAAATGTAATAGCTATTCTCATATAGAATTTAAATCATTAATTATTAGCTATTAATGAAAATAGTTAATCACTATAATACTATGGGTTGGTATGTTTCCTTGTAATAGCTATAGTATTATAAAAATGTAATAGTTTCATGACTATTGTTGTTGTTTAATTATTACACTTATTACTAGTTATAGCTCACTATGCTATTACTATTGTGCTGCTATAATATATAACTATCATTTATCATAATAAACTTCGAATAACTAATTAATTAATTAATATCTATTAACTATTTTGTATGTTTTCATTTATATTTTTATCGCTAATGCTTTGTGCATATATTTTTGCTTTCATTTTCATTGTGTAGAAGCACAGTTAAGACCAACAATTGAAATCGAAATAACCAATTTAAAAAGTCAAATGGTTGAAGAGTTTGTGTCACACCCCCAAGCCTACGGTAGTCTTTCAACCGTGTCGGCGAGGTGCGGCACCACTGAACACTTTCTTTTTAACAATACTCGTGCACATGGACTACGCCTATCCACTTACTCCTAATTAGTTTGTGATTCTCAACCAAGTATAATTAGTTATCCTTTATACCAATGAACACCCATACTTTATTCATTATCAACAGCAATTATAAATGACAACACAATTGCACAGTATAAAGGGGAGGGACAACTCCCTGAACAATGAGTCCGCCCAACAATATATTAAGAATATCAGTTTACAATACACAAGTATGCCTTGGCAAGACCAAGTCCCATACTTAGCCAATTTTACAATCAATACAATCTTCGTGCACCCTTGCACGATGGGCGGGCACTCACTCGAGCCACCAAGACACCCTCGCCAAGTCTCGGTGCAAACAACACCTTCGCACGATCACCCGGGCACACCTTGCCCAACGTCTTCACCCTTCACCATGAGTGTTTTCACCAAGTACGATTCACCAAGGAGAGTGCATGAGCTATGCGTCTTAGCTCTCCTCAAAACTGCACACAAGACACTCTTTCCCTTAGAGCGAAGTGCATATGATCGAATGAGTTCGATTGAATGATGTTTGAACACTCAACGCAAACATATATATATACGCATGGTTGAGTGTGGGTGGGCTTCACAACCGACCGCCCACACAATGCCACACACACCCCTTTGAACACCTTTACAATGTCGGCCCCACCCTCCATCGTTGGTCGGCCAACCTCCATTGCAAAGTGCTCCATCGTGGGTATAAACCACGCCCAACACTTGTCGTTCACCAAGTATCGCACAACCTCCGTCGCATCGCACAACTGGCTGTCACACCATTGTCCGTCGCACATCCACACGCGCCGGTGTGCACGCGCCCGGTTGCCCGGTGCCCAACCATTGCACATCTCCTAAGGCCTTACATCCTCCTCCACTTGAAGTCGTTGTCGTCCTCGACAACATACCATCCTGTCTATCCATCCAACAAGATCATCAATATCCATGATGTTAACTCCTCCACATACGACAACCATCCCTGCAACATATGTAGAACTCCATCTCCACCATGTCTCACCTCAGCAACCACTGTCACCAAGATAACCATACCAATGTATACATCCCATCGGTATGTCATATATCAGATATCCATGATCATCGACCACCCTGTCACAATCTCCCCATGCTGCTCTCCACCATGGAAGGCTGGCCCCTCCATCCAAGCTACATGTCCACTGCAACAATGTGTCAACCCCATCATGTCATCATCACCATGTGCACTACTGCCATGATACTACAACAAGTGCTAACACAACTCTACCATGTGCCAACATCTCATCTCTCCTCATCCATGTGAACTGCTCTCCTCGACTGCCTAATGTCAACATCTCTCTGTCATGTGTCCCATGTGACCTGCTGCCATGATACTCCAACATAATGTCAACATTCCCTTGTACACTTCCAGACCCCATGTCTGAACTAGTTGGGTAGCTAATCCAACCATCAAGCTCAAACCATGAGAGTGAACAAATTCATATCACCACTAGTCATTTCTCAAAACATCCTCCACATCCTGAACTCATCAAGAATAAACCATGTCCAGGTCCATGAAGTAGCCCTCATCTCATCTGCAACATGTCATGATACTTGATGCCAAGCCATCCATGCACCATCATACCTGCTCAATTTGCTTTAAGGACTCACTGCCATGAGCAGCTAACAATGAGCCCCATCTTCTTGCCCATCTAAGAAGATGTGGAGGGGTTAGAGCCTGAAGGCTCACCCTCACTAATCATCTCAATCCATCTATCAGGATCCTCAATCTCCATCCTTTGGAGATAAGTGACCCGGTCCTCCTCTCGAACATCTTGCCTCACATATGCCTCCTCATCATCATCATCATCCTCAACCACTTCTAGCCTTCTTGTCAAATCCAAGATACTATCTGAAAGTGTCTTGATGACCAATGACTATTCGGTAAGCTTTGTCTCAACCATGGACAACCGCTCACTCATGTCACCCATTCTCTTCTCATCCTCCATTTGCATCACTGCCAACTTACAATCAGGCCTTGTCACTCCAATGGTTGGCACACCAATGGGTACATCTTCCCTTCCATCGTAAATGTACAGCTTCTTCAAATGTGGAACAGTCATAGCATCAAATTGTTTCATAAATTCCATCCCCAACATAGCCTCATAGTCATCTATCTGCACTATAGTGAAGTCAACCTTCCCTATCCATTCACCAAGTGTTGTGTCCACCTTTTCAGCTACACCAAGAACTTCATTGGGAGGAGAATTCACTGTCTTCATATGTGCCTTGATAGGTACAAATTTCAGCCCAATCCTTCTCGCAGTATCTTCTCCCATGAAGTTGTGAGAAGCCCCACTATCCACCATAGTGAGTACATCAACATCCCCAACCTTCATCCGAACATACTCCAACTTATTCCTCTCAGGATCCTTCCGAGAGGTCACCTCTGTAGCAGCAACAGCACCAAGGATCTGCATCATCCCCATAGAAGCACCTTCATCCTTTGCATTAGATTGTGCAATCAAAACCACTTTCTATTTAGAAAGACAATTTTTCACTGTATGTGGTCCTGCACATATCCAACACTTCAAGACCTTCTTCGTCTTCGAACTGCCATCTGATTTCGAAGCATCATCTTTCTTCTTTTCTTTCGGCTTGTCGGACTTCTTCTTCCTATCATCAGAAGTCTCATCATAATGCTCCACCAACCTGTCCACAACAGCAAAAGCCTCTTCAAGTGTTCTAATCCTCTGTCTCTTCACTTCATTGTGTGCCCAAGGCTTCAACCCAATAATGAAATTGAACACCTTGTCCCTCTCTGCCATGTCAGGAAGTTCTAGAACCGCACTTGCAAACTCCTGCTGATATGTTTGAAGGTTCCTTGTCTGCTTTATGAACTTTATCTTCATCCTTGCTTCCCATGTTTCATCCTGAGGACTGAAATGGGCCTTCAAAGCTCCTTTCATCTCATCCCACGAAGTGATGTCACTAGCACTGCCACTGGAAATCTGGTCCATCCTCCTTCGCCACCACATCTTAGCATCCTTTATTAGAAACTGAGTAGCTACCTTGACCTTTGTCTCATCATCAGATAGACCCAACCATTCCAAGTATTGCTCCATGTCCCATAGAATGTTGCCAAGAGTCTTTGCACTCCTTTTACCATTGAACGATTCCGGTTCCTTGACTTTCACATGAGGCACTCCTCCACCTGAACCGTGCCTCACGACCTTCTTCAACACTGCGATCTCATCTCTGGCTTCATCAAGAGATTTCTTCAAGTCCACGATATTTGCAAGACCCTGGTCCCTTGCTTCTTCAACCTCCTTGACCCTTACTTCAAGTTGTGTACACATAAGATCAGTGTACTCGTGTTGAGTTCAAAGTTCATCAAGCTCATCCTTCATCTTCAAAGTTGCTTCTTTCTCTCTCACGACCAAGTCAATCTTCTTATTCCAATAAGCTTCCAAGTCCTCTATTTTCTCCAACACTTTCTCAATAAAACCAAGGGTAGTATCCTTGGCATCACGACTAGACCCAATCTGAGATTCATCCATTTCTAATAGCCTCTTCTTTGCAACCTAGTCTCGACCATACAACAGCTTCACCTGCAACCCAAGTCCTTGATGCAACACTTATCAGGAAGTGTTTCACCAACCTCTTTCCTCTGCAAGTACCTGTTACCACAGTCACTTCTTCCAAGTGTACCCACACTTGCACTTTGTCACAAGAAACCCTGCTCTGATACCAACTGTCACAACACCAATAGCGGCGGTAGTCTTTCAACCGTGCCGGCGAGGTGCGGCACCACCGAACACTTTCTTTTTAACAATACTCGTGAACATGGACTACACCTATCCACTTACTCCTACTTAGTTTGTGATTCTCAACCAAGTATAATTAGTTATCCTTTATACCAATGAACACCCATACTTTATTCATTATCAACATCAATTATAAACGACAACACAATTGCACAGTATAAAGGGGAGGGGCAACTCACCGAACAATGAGTCTGCCTAGCAATATATTAAGAATATCAGTTTACAATACACAAGTATGCCTTGGCAAGACCAAGTCCCATACTTAGCCAATTTTACATTCAATACAATCTTCGTGCACCCTTGCATGATGGGCGGGCGCTCACCCGAGCCACCAAGACACCCTCGCCAAGTCTCGACACAAACAACACCTCCGCACGATCACCTGGGCACACCTTGCCCAACGTCTTCACCCTTCACCATGATCGTTTTCACCAAGTGCGATTCACCAACAGAGTGCATGAGCTATGTGCCTAGCTCTCCTCAAAACTGTGCACAAGACACTCTTTCCCTTAGAGTGAAGTGTGTATGATCGAATGAGTTCGATTGAATGATGTTTGAACGCTCAACGCAAACATATATATACGCATGGTTGAGTGTGGGTGGGTTGCCCAGCCGACCGCCCACACAATGCCACAAACACCCCTTTGAACGCCTTTACAATGTCGGCCCCACCCTCCATTGTTGGTCGGCCAACCTCCATTGCAAAGCGCTCCACCATGGGTATAAACCACGCCCAACACTTGTCATTCACCAAGTGTTTCGTCGCTGTTCGTCGCATCGCACAACCTCCGCACAACCTCTGTCGCATTGCACAACCAGCTGTCGCACCATTCTCCATCGCACATCCACACGCGCCCGTGTGCGCGCACCCGGTCGCCCGGTGCCCAACCGTCGCACATCTCCAAAGGCCTTACAGTTTGTGTTGGCATTCAAAAGGGGTGTAGAATTAGAAGTGTGCGAAGCTTTGCTATATAGTTTTATTTATGTTTTGTTTTTGAAATTAAAAAACAATTAAGTTTTTAATAATTTGAATATATAGTTTTATTTATGTTTTCAAAATTAAAAAAACATCATAAAAAAACACTTTCTCGAATCAAACATAGACATCTCTACATAAACATCTCTCTACACAGTGAAAGCTTTTCACACAAAGCTCTTTACACAGTGAAAGATTTGAGCAGAAGCTTCAGCAATAGTTTAATTGACAAAAAATGTTAAATTTGAAGGATAATAAGAGGACTGGAGGAAGCCACATAGTTAAGTTTGAAGGATAATAAATAGTATCATATTGGAAAGCTATAACGTCAAGTGCGTAGACTTTGAATAATTAAATACAAAATTAAGGAGTTTGAAATAAAAATTAAGAATTATTATTAATAAATAAATCATAGAGTGAAAGTTTCAGATTTGTAATTTTTATATTTTGTGGTTTGATTAATAGTGCGAAACATTTACTATTAACTATTGTATTACATAAAAAGAGGTTAAAGACTTTGGGTCACCACCCTTATTTATTAATAATGTTTTATAGTAAAAATGATTATGTATATTATTAACCATTTAAATTATTACAAGTAAATAGATTTATAATATTTTGTAATTTAAATTATTTTTTAAGGATAAAAACAAATATTAATAGATTTTTTTTTTTTTTAAGATAAGAATATGTTTTATAATAAATTTTTATACAGCTTGAGTGAGCTTAATGGTTAAGAGCATGTGTTTCTTCCTAAGAGATCACAGGTTCAAAATCAAAAGGGTAGAGTATGTATGCCTACGTAAACTTAGTAGTCAAACTGTTGCACGGAGGTGCGTCCCTGGTCCCACAAATAAGGGGATCTCATAACAAGAGGGTGTCATACACCAATTTGGTGTTGGTGTATGGTTGGGCCGTGACCTTAAAATTGGATAATAATAATAATAATATAATACTAGAAGATATTAATTATAGATTAAAAAACAACTCATAAATATGATTTAGAAACTATAAATAATATTAAGAGTAGCAAATGTGGGGGATTTTCTTTGATCCAAAAGGAAGAATAAAAATTGATTACGCATGGGGATTGGGTACCACCATCAATAATGAGGTAGAGACATTGGTGGGTTATCAAGGACTGCTTATAAACCATTCATTGGGAGTGAAGGAACAGGTAGTGGTTGGTGTTATATCCATAATTATTCAATTCCTATCTTGAACTTCCATTTCTAAAAAAGTCTAACTATAAGGGAGTCTTGGACCTGGCCTCTAAGTTCAACTCCATACCCTTTCATCGAGTATTAATAGTTTAGAACTATAACTTGAAGGGGGGGTAATTGCATCATTAGGTTGCCCCGTGCTCAATTTCTTCATGAAGATCCCATCTTTAGGCTACTCCCATGGTTAATTTCTTCATGAAATTTCTAGTGATGGATGAATACAAGTGTAATTGCAAGAAAGAAGGTGAGGACAAAGCCTTAAGTTGCAAACCCCAACCAAATCTTAATGCATCTCATCAACGACACATATAATTATGAAGGGTGGAAATATTATGCACATTATTGCATGTGGTTTACTAATTCTCCCTTGATCTGGGTGCTTCTAAAGTTTGGTGCAAGCGAGCTATGCTAGTCATCATTCACCTAGCTTTTGGAAGGGGCAAAAGCAGGGAGTGCATTAATGTGTGGTGGGTAGTAAAGTGGAAGATGACATAGTGTAGAGGTAAAAGATCTGTTATGTGTGACATTGCTAAGTGTTATAGCTCAAAATGATATCCCCTTGGGTCTATTAGGGAAGCAACATAGAACTAAGGTTGAAATGAAGAAAAATTCCACAGAAACCCTACAAAAAACTTATCGTTGCCTCTTCAATGCCCCTTGTACACCATCAAGGAGAGTTGCAATGCCCTAGATAGCTTAGCAAGTATATTTGAATGTTATGACACCTCAACAACAAAGATTTGAAGCCACTATGGTTGTTAGAGCTCATGGATAAGGGTTGAAATGATAAAAAAATGATCAAAATTTGAAGATAAGGACGAAAGGACCAAATCAAACTTAGTCAAAAGGTGTCTAGATTCATGTAATCACTCTTGTTAACTAATCTATAAAAGCAAGGCTCTCCATGGATGAAAGAGAAAAATGAATGTAGGTTAATGTTGCTTAAATGAGAACCTAGTCCTTCCTTGTGATAAACCTACAACAATAGTGAGCCTCATTGTTAGCTTGTTGGCATTGTGAAAAATGTGTTGTCCTTGATGGAAACCTAATTGATGAAGATTGTCAACATGACGAAAACATGATGAATTTACAAGCTAGTACAGAGATTTTGGACAAAGGCATAACATTCGAGAGCAAAAGAATGATGAAGTCAATGTTTTGAGAAATACACGTGGGTTTTGCGAATCAAATCCGCATACACATGCGATTATGGAGAAGCGAAAGCGCACACACTTTTTGCACAAATGGTATCCTAAATACCAAGGATATTTACCATGGTATTGGCCCATCATAATGAGCGCAACACTAGATATTTGATCTCTTCAAAGAATACCATCAACATAACTAAGGGTTTGACCCATGGTATTGGCTAAGGCCTAAGCTATATAAGGAGGTGGAGATAAAAGTTTTTTGCATGGAAGTAATTGGCTATTGATGAATTGTTTGATTTGAAATAAGGTTGCACAAGGAATGTGATGTGGGATCGGATCTTGTAGATCTGAATGACTGCATGATTTTCTTATGGGTTGATCTATGATAATAATGTTCTAGCATATTTTTGTTACTGGGTTGGCCAAGGTTTGGGTTTGACAGAAGTTCTGTTGTGTAGCTTAGGAATGAGTCAATAATTACAAATATGTACATAAGTTTGTCTCAGAAAAAGCACATACATATGTGGGTCTGCTTATAGATAGTCACATGTCGATTTTGTAGGATGGACAAATTTGTACGTGGGTATTTTTCATGAAAGACGCGTACACTCGTGGAAATATTTTGTAAGGGTCACATACATATGCTAGGGTTTCTGAAGTATGTGCATTTGATGATGTATGATCAATTTTGTTGTTGTATGTTGATGAGGTTTTCTTCATAATAATCTACATGTGATAATCCTCATGAAGTTGAATGGTTTGTCAATGAAATATTGAACTCTATTGATGATCTGTAAGTAGTTGAGAGATCTGTGATGAAGGTGTTGTACTATTCAACAACCCTCAATTTTTATATAATAGTTTCTTATGAAATTAATTATTTAAAAATAGGGGACCCTTTTTAATTTTTAAAATGCAAAAAAATAAAAAAACATTTTTTGTTTTGAATAAAACAATTTTTATTTATTAAAAAATCAAATTTTAATAGCCCCTGAGACAAAGATTATACTTAGGCTTTAAAATCCTTAAGTATTAAACACATATGGGTTGTTAAAATAAAATAAAAATAATAATGAAAAGTCAGAGTTTTTAGTTGGAGTTTTCCAAAGTCCAACAATCAGAACTAAAACTCGACCTATCCTCCCTGCATCGCAAATAAACATAACATCCACAAACTTAAGTCCCAACTTTAACCCCATTGAGATTGCGATATTCAAACCAGACCTGACTACAAATTTAAATCCGCTGAATAAAAATATTGCATCTGGGTTGATCGCAATATCCATGGGCTTAAGTCCATATTCCTCCACATTGCTGATTGCGATGTGTGATATAAGCCCCATATCTAATGGGATTATAGAGTCCAATTCATAAATCCCCACATCTGCACAATTGAAAGTTACAAAAGCTACCACTCCAAGTCCGATCTCCTGATGCGAAATGCAATTTTTATGAAAATAAATATTAAACGAAAAAAATGTTTAAACAAAGGAAGCCCCGACAAGACTCATTCCTCTACCACGTCACTCATTCTCCACGTCACCCCGGGATATCGCAATCACAAAATCCTTCGGCCACTTCTTATAGTTCGCTGCTCCATAATCCTAATGTGATCAGCCCATCCCTTCTCCTCCGCGATTGCTCTATCGCAATCACAAAATCCTTCAGCCACTTCTTATAGTACACCACTCCATAATCCTGATGTGATCAGCCCATCCCTTCTCCTCCGCGATTGCGATATCACAATCACAAAATCCACGGGACTTAAGCCATTCCTCTACCTTGATTGATCGTGATGTGATTGTTCTAGATTTTATCCCTGATTCTAAAATGATTGCGATATGATTTTAACAGGCCCCTTTGGATTTTGATCGGAGTAATCGCTATTTTAGTTGCGATTGCAATTATTTGGGTTCTACCCCCGATTTCATAGAGATTGTGATTTTGTCTTGATTGATTATAACTTCCTTGTCTTAGATACGATTGTGATTTAATCAAAATGACTCGTTGCTTGTCTTTTATTTAATTTTATCTGAAAAAATACAAGTTTTGATTCACGATTTTCTTATCCATGAATTATCTTTCCAGGTATAAACAAAGTTCGATAACAAGGAGGAGATAGCTATGCAGAGAAAGAGGAAGATTCTTTCCTTATAATCTACAGAGAGAGAGAGGATATTTAGATGGAAAGTCAAGGATAATAAGTCGAGAATGGAAAACTTTTTTATTTTTCATGATTCAAGGAACTTCATTTAATTTTTTTCAGTGCTATGCACAGACCTGCTATTTTTTTGTATTATTATTTAAATAGACATGATGGATCGATTTAGAGGTCCAAAATTTGACAAAGAAATCCTAAGGAAGAATTCACACTTCTGCATTTCTTCTTAAGTATTTGTTTGAATAAAATTTTCTGGATCGTGGCCTCTTTTATTTTTGCAAAAAGGCTTTAGAGTCATTGCATTTCTGTATTACTTTAAAGCGTTGGAGAAAAGTAGAAAAGGCTGAGACTGCTAATTTTTTGAAAGAAAGCGTTTTTGGATATGGCATTTTTATCAATATTTTAAAGCGACTCTAATTTTCTTTTATTGTTTGCAGTTTCTCTCTGTTTTGTGTTATATGCATTTCTGTAAAGCATCATTAGCATAAATTCATTTCTGAATATGTATAAGTGCTGCAATATTTTAATGGCATGTATCAAAGACAATTAATAATATTTTGATTGTGATAGAGGCTTATCATAGTTCTTTTAATTAATTTCTTAATTTAAAATAATTAATTTAAATCATTTTTGAATTCTGAAGTAAATGATTAATTTCTTACTCATCTACTAAGGAAAATTATTCTAGACCACAATAAAAATATTAAGAAAAAACTAAGGTAATAATTAGATTATTTTATATGTTTTATCTTTTAGTCATAAGACATTCCAAATCCATGTTTTCCATCCCACTATAAGAATTTCATATTCATTTTATCATCTCTCATTGGGAAACTGGTCCTATTATATCCAGTCGGAGCCATTACCCCAAATGGAAAAGGAGCGACTTTAAGGTCCAGACTAGGTGGTTATCCCCCATGTTGTTGCAGCGATTTTCGAGGAATCAACATTTTGGCACTAGAAGGAGTGCCAAGACTATGAATAGCAAAGAGAACTCAATCTAAATTAACAAGCCATTGCAAGAGTCACTCCCCTTCAAGATCACCTCCAACTTCTCGATCCTCATCTAAAACTCCTATTTCCAGATCAGAAGTTGAGCAGTCACTCCCAAAATCTCCTAGTACTGTTCCTAGAGTAGATTCTTCAGATTATAATCCTAAATCACCTGAAGTTCATAATTTAATAAAGAAATTAGAGAAAATATCTATTTCAACATAAAATCCTTCCCATCTGAAGCATCTGAAGGAAGTATCACTTCTATCTTACAACCCACTTGGATTTTAACTCACTCTCAAAGTGAGAATCTTGGGGTTTCTCCTTTTGAATTTCCCATCCCTTCTTTCTGAAAGAAAACTAAGAAATCTGAGTCACAGACATCAACTAGTGAAGTTTTATCAAATTCCTCATTGCAAAAACCTTCATTCCCTCCATTCATTCCCACTTCTTCTTCTAAAATTACTGGTGCTAGTTCCTCAAACCCTAGCATTCAACCTGCCTCTACTTCCACTCAAAATCCATCAATATCCACTTAAACTCCAATAATGGTAGGAAAACAACTGCCACCACAAGTCATGCCATGGGCTAATCCTGGCGATGTGCAAATGCCAACACCTCTCCATGCTCTCCCTAAACATCCTGAAAGATGGTTACCAAAATTCAATCCTGACGCTGGACTTCCTGCTGAAGAACATCTTCATAATTATATGTTAGCTATCAATATTAATGGAGTAGCTAGAGAAGATTGTGTAGTAAGATTATTTCCCTACACTCTCCAAGGATCAGCAGGATCCTGGTACTTTTCATTGCTAGCTGGATCTATAACAAGTTGTGATATTTTTGTAGAACAATTTTTGGCTAAATTTCGTGACGATAGATCAACCACATCTCTTATCAATGATCTTTCTGATTTGAAAATTAATCCCAGATAAAATATAAAATATTTCAATTCCATATTTAACAAATTGTTAAATAAAATCCCAACCACTTCAAGACAAGGTATAGATGTACAAATTGAATGGTATATTTCTTCACTTTCTTCTGACATAGCAATTTTTGTAGATATAGCTAAAAAACTACAGTGGTAGAAAACACGAGGGAAGCTTTGTTTGTAGAGAAGAGGATAATTTCACTAGAGAAGAAAAATGAACAAGAGGATAGAAAACAAAATAAGGTTACTTTTAAAGATGAATAAAAAAAGAAAACTCCTAAAGATCCCCTTGATCTTGATGGATTACAAAAGGTCCTAAAAACTATGTCTAACGAGATGGTAGAGATTAAAAATCAAGTAGTTGAATATTCTTCCAAGAAACCATTTAGACCATTCAAAAGAAATCAACCAACTAATCCTCAACCTCCAAACACCATATCAAATTGTTGAATTTAGGCTTCTGTGATCCATATCAAGTTTTTTGAGGAAAGTTATCGGCGAAAATCAATTGTGAATTTCGATGTGATTTACACCATATCAAATACTGAAATTGATGATGAGGATGAAGATGAAGCAACATTTTCTGCTGACGAATTCCAATATGAACAAATTGTTGAGTTAAATGGAATGTGGGATTTCATTTTCCTATATCTGATAGTGAAAATGAACATCAAGAACTACCTGTTAGCACAAGAAATAAAGGTCTAGCTAATCATATACAACCAATTCAAAAACAGAAACCTTCAACTCCTCTTGCTATGTGATTCATTTCACTAGTTTCAATCCCACTTCTTCACCCCTGTGAGCATTACCCGATGCAATGAGTGCTAAGTGAACTATTCAAAAATCATCAGAAATTAGTCAGTTATGACTACCTCTCATGGAAATGGTCATACGTGAATGACTTACTTAACGCAGTTGAATCCCAAAAATGATATATAATGCACTGCGTAAACCCCTATACTTAAAATATAAAGTTGTTAATAAAAAATCCAATTCCACATCAAATCAAGTGATTCCCTCTTCATCTAATTCCACATCTCCACCCAAAACATTATTAGTTTTGGATAATATTGAGTATAAGATTGTAGAGGACATGAAAAAAGTAAAAGAAAATATCTCCCTCTATGAAGTCATTAAACTCAAACAACAGGAGAAGCTTTTATTGAAAGAATTGAATGCAATCCCTGCTTCTCCTCTCCCTACTGCTATAATATCAAAGGTTGCAAATGAAACAGGTAAACCTCCTATTAATTCATCTTTTGATTCCTCTGATGCTATTGTGATAGGTGACAGATCTAATTCACATACCCCTCCTTTCCTATTGACTTTTGAAATATTCAATAAAAATGTACATAACTGCTTGGTAGATTTAGGAGCTTCTTCGAACATTATGCCATATTCAGTTTGTTTAAAATTGAACATGTCTCCTAAAAAATCTACAGTTCATATTGTGCAACATGATTTGACAAAAGTCAAAGTCGTATGAGAAATGAATTCAGTCCTCATTCGATTATCTTCAAATCCTAAAGTTTGACAAATAATTGATATACTAGTTGCTGACATTCTAGATTTCTATGGTTTGATTCTTAGTAGGGATTGGTCAGAAAAATTGCACGATTACTTTTCCACTAATTTGTCTCACTTGTGGTTTCCTTACAATGGTAAGCCACATCAAATTAAAATCAATCGAGAAAAACACATGAAAAATTCGGTAACAGATTTTGAAGGTGAAAATGAGCCAGTAGATTTTAATAATAACATCCTTGGAAATTACTCTACTGAATCATTTTTTGGGAATTTCGACGCAAAAATGTCACCTTTTCTAAATAATTCAGTAATCTCCCAAATTGAAAAATTTTCACAAACATATTCTTATAGATGTGTAAATATGTTAGAAAAACCATTAGTTAACTCTTTGTTTTGGAAATTGTATTTCGATGGATCAAAGTCAAGTGATGATGCATGAGCACATTGCATACTGATTAATCTTGACAGTGAGAAGAAAATGCTAACTTGCAGGTTATAATTCGAATGCACAAACACTATTGCAGAATACGAAGCATTAGTCCAAGATATGTACAAAGCAATAGGCCTTAACATTAAATACCTTCAAGTTTTTTGAGATTAAGAAATTGTGAATAAACAAGTAAGAAACACTATGCATTTCATTTTTGGACACTTGAAGCATTATCAATATTTAGTTCAATCTCTTACTTCACACTTTTTAGCTTGTAACATTTCTTCTATTCGTAGGATTCAAAATGTTAGTGCTGACCTTCTCGCTAATGTTGCATCAAAACTAATTCCATCAGAAGATTACAACCCAAATAGATTTTCTATAGAGTTAATTTTTAGACCACCCATTCCTGATAATATCACCAACTGGCGGGTATTCAATGATGATGAAGACACCTTAAAATTCTTAACTTCAGAAAAATCATATGATGACCAAATAATTGATGAAGACAAATAGAAAATCAATTAAAAAATAAAATCAATGATAATCCCATACCAAAATCTGTAGTTAAACTTGAGGATATTTATGATTTAAAAGACAGATTCAAAAAGGTTACTAATTTGAAACTTCAAAGTTCGACTTTAAGATTTGAATTAATAAACCTTGGGAAAGATCTTAAACCTCATAACATTAACTTAGGGCTTGGTCTCTCATCTAACGAAAGATTATCCTTCATCCATTTGTTAAATAAATATAAGGATATATTTGCTTGGAGTTACGAAGATCTCAAAACATTTCATACTTCCATCATTCAACACACAATTCCGACGACATCTAATGATAAACTTGTCTGACAAAAATTAAGGAAAATTCATCCGAACTTAGAAATTCAAATCAAAATGGAATTGAATAAACTCCTCAAGGCCAAAATAATTTTTCCTGTTAGGAATTCAAAGTAGGTTTCCAACTTAGTGTCTGTTAGGAAGAAAAATAGTGATATCACATTTGTATAGATTTTAGAAACCTCAATAAGGCCGTTCAAAAGGATAATTTCCCATTGCCTACTATGGAGAAAATTTTGCAATCAGTTGCAGGTTTAGAACTTATGTCTTTCCTTGATGGATTTTTAGGATACAATCAAATCATGGTCCACCCAGATGATAGGTTTAAGACTACTTTCAGAACTAAATGGGGAACTTATGCCTACCAAAAAATGTCATTCAGGTTAATAAATGCAGGGGAAACTTTCCAAAGGGCTATGTATATAGATTTCAAAGGTCTATTAAACAAAATAGTTGTTGTTTAATTAGATGACATTATTGTTTATTCTAAGAAAAGAAATAACCATTTACATGAATTAAAACAAATTTTTGAATGTTGTAGAAAATATGGCATTTTGTTTGCTCTTAGTGAAGGAAAATTTTTAGGATTCATTGTATCCAAAGATGGAATTTATATTGACCTTGCTAGAATAAAAGAAATTTTGGAAATTCCTCTCCCACATAATAAAAAATCCATGCAATCTTTTTTCAGATAGATCACTTTCTTCAAAATATTTGTCCCTGATTTTTCGCAAATGATTCTACCACTACAACAAATGATCAAGAAAAACTCAACCTTTAAGTGGGGTCATAATGAAAGAGCAGATTTCATCTGAATCAAACAAGCAATCATTAATGCTCCCTCTCCACGTACTCCAAATTTCTCTGATCATTTCATCTTCTATACTTTCACTTCTTCAACATCTTATGCTGTTGTCTTAACACAAATTAATGATCAAAAAATCGAAACATCTCTTTCTTTTTTCAATGCAAATTTTCAAGGTGTTGAACGGAATTACTAAGAGGTAGAGAAACAAGCATTTTCTATTTATAAATCTATAAAGTATTTTATACCTTTTCTCTTAAAATCACATACGAAAGTAATAATCCCATTCCTAGCGATGAGACAATTACTTATGCAAAAAGAGTTACGAGAAAAGAGAGCAAATTGGGTAACAACTCTACAAGAATATGATATTGAAATGAAAGTAGCCAAATTGTCAAAGGAAAAGGTTTCTATAGATTTCCTACAGGAGCATCCAACGTACTAGCTAATGAGGACATAGGTAACAATGAACACGTATCTGAGGTATGCCTTATTGATATTGAGTCCCAATATGCTGATTGATTTTTTATTTGAAAAATGGATATGCTCTTCTTGAACTCAATCATAAAAGAAAAAGAGCTTTAATATTGAAATAAAATCAATATGAGATTGTTGATAATGTGTTATTCAGTAGAAACTATGATTCTATTTTGTTAAGATGTCTTGAAAAATCTGAATCCCAAAAGGTTTTGTAGGAACTTCACGATGGACCAGCAGAAGGACACTTTGGAGGAGATACTACTTCACATAAAATACTTCATGCATGATACTATTGGCCCACTCTCTTCAAAGATACTCATGCATACATTAGAAAATGTAAAACATTCCAAAATACGTCTAGAAGACAATGGAAACCAGCCTTGCCTCTGTAGTGAGTCAACATCGAACAATCTTTCGAACAATGGGGACTGGATATCATAGGTGAGATCATTCCTCACTCTTCTAAACAACATACGTATATTTTGACCGCTAAAAATTATTTCACTAAGTGGGTGGAAGCAATTCCATTAAAGGTATCCAATTTTGATGTTATTACTGAGTTTATTGATCAATTTATTATTACAATATTTGGTTTACCTTCTGTGTTGGGTCCCTATAATACTAGTGATTACCCCGTTACTATTGTATTTATATCCCTTATTAATATTGTTGTGCCCCTATTGTCCCCATTTTGTTATTACTGTGCCCCATAGAATCCCTCTATTGTTATTTTTGTGGCTTTATATTATTATTGTTAGGTCAACTGGGTTATATTATGACTCCTTAGACTCCTATATATAGAAAGGAGGTTTTGTCATTTGTATCATCCAAAAATTGTTCATTTGTGTAATGTAAAAGAGGTTGCCCCCTCAAAGAGGCCGAATTCTAAGGCATTCAACTATCTTTTCTATCTTTTTGAGAGTTGGTTTCATAACATTTGGTATTAGAGCTTTGGATTCTAGAGTTTCACTGCTCCAAATAGGTCATTGTGGAATTTTCGCTATAAATTTTTTTCTACAACGTTTCAGAAGCTAAACAAAAAAACCCATTTGAGAAAAAATCGCACTAAACCTCGGGTTAAAATTTTAGAGCTTTTCACACTATATTTGCAGAGATATGATCTGAGGAAGTTGGTCTTTTTGTAGGCTCCCGAATTACATTCCAAAAATGTGACCTACGAAAAATCGCCATAACTTTCTCTATGAGCATCGGATTGAAATTTCGTAAGAAGCTACGAAAAGAGGATGGACTATAGTTTCTTATATGTATTTTTTAGAGACAAAGGTCGAAACTGTGACTCGTGGCACGTCGTACAAGTTCGCTCTACTAAACTAGTCTATAATCAGGTCACTATGGGAGATTTGGCATAACTCGTCCTCAGAGAATCCAATTTGGATCAGACTGGTGGCATTAGAAAGAGGATGCAGAGGGATACCACAGGTTGCAATTTCAGAACTGGATGATCCAAAATTACAAAGATACATCAGATTCAATATCAAGCTCCTACAAAGTGAAAAAAGGTGTTTTTTTTTTTTTTTTTTTTTTTTTTTTTTTTTTTTTTTTA
>APFE031244920.1:50789-77212 GCA_000404065.3 Pinus taeda | reverse complement strand
TCCTCAACCATGCAAAAACTACTTACTAGAAATAGTTAAGCATCTGATAGTACAGTGTCCCACATCTGATCTCAACTGGGTCTCTGACAGAACTGACATGCAACAGTTATCCATGAGTAAATCCTCAGTTATCTAAAATAATAGTTGTCACATGCATGCAAGCATTAACAAACTATATTTTATTATTTTAACAACTTGTTAAAATAATCTAACTGGACTTGACTAGTTAGAACTAAGTCAACTGTTTCTCTCATTATAGAACTCATACTTATTCCCTCAATCAGTGGAGGAAATTAAGGAGAAATTCCTCAATCAGTGGGACAACTCATGTGCATGCTCACAAAGACTTCAAATTTGAATTTCCTTAACTAATTAACTCATGGAGATGTAATTATTAATATTTTAAATTGCTATTAAGACCAAAATTAATTTTACCTTCCTATAGATAGACTAGGGACTGCTATAAATAGGAAGGGACCCCAAAATGCTATTTTTAGAAACTTTCTTATTTAGCAGTTTTCATCTCTCACCCAATGTGGCCATGACCTCACTGGCCACTGCTATCTTTAGGGATTTGCTACTTTTAGCAGGTTATTTTTAGCACATTCTAAATTTAGCATTTCTTGTTGCACACTTTTCAACACTCCCTCTCAACAAGAAAGGGATTATCAGTAACCTCGATCCTGTCTCTATGGAACTCAAACTTGCCCTTTTACAATGCCTTTGTCAAAATATCTGCATCCTGTTCCTCGGTCGAAATATACTACAACATCATGATCCTCTTGACCACACAATCATGTAGATGATGATAGCGGATATCTATATGCTTGGACTTGTCATGAAACACTAGATTCTCAGAGAGTTTAATGCAACTCTGATTATCACAATATATCGCTATCCGATCCATCATTTGACCAACAACACCACTAGGATCTTCCACATCCAGATGGCCTCACATGCAACCTAACTTGCTACCATGTACTCTGCCTCTGCTGAGCTAAGTGCAACTGATCTCTGTTTCCGGTTATACCAAGAAACTGCAGTTGACCCAAGGTTGAAGATCCCTCTAGAAGTGCTCTTTCTGTCTGATGGACTACTTGCCCAATCTGCATCGGTGAAGCCTTGGAGCTTCACTCCCTTTGTCTGCTTGTACCATAATCCATACTGTGTAGTGCCTCTGAGATATATCAGCACATGCTTTGCCGCCTTCCAAAATAACTTGTTTGGCTGAACCATAGCTTGACTCAACTGGTTCACTGCAAAGCACAAATCTGGTCGTGTGTTCACTAGATACATGAGTGAACCCACAAGCTGCCGATAAATTGTAGCAGCTACTACCTCACCTGAAGTAGCATCCTCCTTCCTCCAGTTACCTACTAGAGGAGTCTCCATGGGCTTGCACATATCCATGTGGAAGTGCCTCAGTATCTCATTGGCATACTTGCCTTGAGAAACAAATACTTCCCCATCTCTCTACCACACCTCCATGCCTAGAAAGTAATGCATGAGGCCCATGTCCTTCATCTCAAACTCTCTTGCAAGATCCTTCTTGCAAGACTTGATCAACTCATCATCACCTATCAAAATCAGATCATCAACATAAAGTACAATAATCAATAACTTACCATCTACAATGATGTGGTAGAGGTTCGCATCCGCTTCACTCTTGGTGAAGCCCAACACGGTGAAATAGCTGTCAATCCTGGTATACCAAGCATGGGGTGTTTGCTTCAGCCCATACAATTCTTGCTTGAGCTGACACACATGTGACTCATGATCGAAGGTCTCAAATCCTTCAGGCTGCTCAATGTATACCTCTTCCTCAATCTCCCCATTGAGGAAAGCTGTCTTCACATCCATCTGATGGATCTTCCAACCCATTTGTGCTGATAGTGCTAGAATTGATCTGATCGATGAGTACCTTGCAACAGGAGCAAAGGTCTCATCATAGACAATCCCCTCAACCTGTGAGAAACCACAGGCAAGAAATCTTGCCTTATGTTTCTCAATATTGCCATCAGCTGCCTGCTTTACGTTGTAAAGCCATCGAGAAGTAACAACTGACTTGTCCCCCGGTCTAGGAACAACATCCCATACACTATTCCTCATGATAGAATCATACTCCTCTACCATTGCATCCATCCAAACTGGCTGCTGCACTGCCTCCTCAAAAGAAGAAGGCTCGGTCACTACACACTCCCCGACCAGGGCCATGTAGCCAGTGTATCTATCGGGAGATCTCCTCTATCTGCAATGAGAGGATGGTTGCCCCACATTCTCTCTCACATCCTACATCAATCTGTCAGCTTCCCGAGAGCGTTTCCACCCCTCTCTGGAAGACTCTCCAGTAGTGGTGATCTCCACCACTGGAATCTCTGCATGCGACTGCTTTGCATCATCAGGAGGCTCCTCCTCCTTAGTAACTAAGAGTTCCTCATCATCACCATGCAACTTGAGCTCCCTCTCAAGTGACTCTCGCATGGCTCGCTGCTCATCAAAATTCAGATCCCTACGCACTACTATCCTTTGACTGGCAGGCAGAAACACTCGATAGTTGTGAGGTGTATCCGTATACCCCACAAGTATTCCCAACTCAGCTGTTGGGTCTAGCTTCTTCCGAGCATATTTGGTCACATGACAGTAAACTGGTGATCCAAAGATATGGAAGTGACTCACATCTGGTTGCTTCCCTGAAAAAGCCTCTATAGGTGTCTTCATCCCCAAAATACAATGAGGACTTCTGTTTTGAAGATACACTGTTGTATTGCATACCTCAGCCCACAGATGATGTGGTAGGCTTTGGTGATGCAACATTGATCGAGCTACTCCCACAATAGATCTGTTCTTCCTTTTGGCCACCCCATTCTGTTGTTGGTTATGAGGTGTCGTGAGTTCCCGTTTAATTCCTTCTGAAGCATAGAAGTCGTTAAACTGCTGGAAACATACTCTCCACCGTTATCACTACGCAAGGCCTTTATCTTCCTCCCTGATTCTTTCTCTGCCAAAGCTTTGAACTCACAAAACTTCAAGAAGGTTTGATCCTTCTTTTGCATGAAGTAGATCCAACATCTACAAGAAAAATCATCTATAAAAATAACAAAGTACCTTTGCTTCGCTGTGGAGGTTGTAGAGAAGGGCCCACATACATCTGAATGAACTTGATCTAGAACTGCTCCTGATCTACCATCCCAATCATGAAAGGAAGCCTTTGCATACTTACCCAGAGTACAACCTTTGCATGTGCTTGTCTGCTCCAGTTTGCACTTGGGTAATCCGGTAGAAATTTGCTGCATGATCTTCAAGGCCCCATGATGCAAGTGGCCCAATCTCCTATGCCATAACTCACCAATATCTTGGCCATGCACCACTTCTACCTTGGAATTGAGAGCAGCACAATCTTCTACCTATAACTTGTAGAGATTTTTAATTCGAATCCCAATCTGTTTGGTCTGTCCAGTGCCTATAAGCCTTAGGAAAACCTTTCCCAAACTAAATACTAAATCATAACCTTTATCCTCAAGCATAACAATAGACACAAGATTCTTTTTCAACCCTTGTAACATACATAACATTAGAAAGAGTGAGGGGAGAACCATGCTCCCTCTAAAACATAAATGTACCTCTACCCGAGACATAGTACTTTCTGTCATCGCCCATCTCGATCCGTATTTTGAGATCCTTCTCCTCCAAAGTGCTGAAAAGATTCTTGTCACCTGACATGTGGAAAAAAGCTCCACTGTCCAAATACCAAACACATCCCATGCACGATGAAACCATGCATGCAATAAGCGTGAAATCCATCTCAAACTGTGAAGCTAGTGCATCACCATCAGATTCCTTGGAGGAGCCTTTCTTCTTGGACTTCCTCTTTGGGCATTATTAGCATAATGACCCAACTCATGACAATGAAAGCATCTCACCTTCAACTTGTCAAACTTCTTCCCTCCTTGAGAAGACTTAGAAGGGGATGTGTTCCCTTTCCCTTTCTTAGCTTTAGAAGCTAAAGCCAAGTTCTCTTCATCATCGTGTTTTGATGAAGAAGCTCCATCCTTGGTGCTCTGTCTAATCTCCTCCTGCATCAAATCAGACCATAGTCGTTCCCAATTTCACAGTTTGTCCCTTCCATTCACTGAGTCCTGGTAGCTATGCCAGTTCTTAGGAAGGCCAAGGAGTGCTAGACTCACCATATCCTCATCAGCTATAGTGACTCCTACGCTTGCAAGCTCATCTCTGCAGGTGGTGAGCTTATTCAAGAATGTAGAAATAGAGTCACCCTTCTCACACTTGATCTTTCAAAGCTTGTCCTTTAGTGCCAACTTCCTTTGATCACTGCTATTCTGATATAAATCTTTCAATGTTTTCCACATTGCAAACAAAGGCTCCTTCCCATGGAGGCTTGAGACTATGTGATCTTGAACACCCTCCAAGAGAATTATCCTAGCTCTAGCCATACACTTACCCCATTCCACCAGCTCAGTCTTGTCAATAGGCTTAGGGACTTCTTCATCAATGAAATCCTTAAGCCCATTATCTTCCAAAACTGCCTCCATGCGATCCTTCCAAGCTATATAGTTTGAGCTGCCATCAAGGGCATACTCAAGCCTCAAACCATTGAATGCCATCGATGAAATAGATGTGATAAGAACATGAGATCTATATCAAGAATAAGAAACTTTGAATTCCTCTTGCTAGTATAATGTTCTTGCTTGATCATCTGTGCTCTGATACCATGTAAAAATTTTACCTGTAGAACAAACCGATATATGCAATGTCTTAAAGCATAATACTTGTTCTACTTCTACAAAACATTAAGCGGAAGCATAATCGAAATCATGAGCAACATCAAGTAGAAACATGCATAACTGATCAACAGAATTACTCACACATAATACAAGATATATCTAGGGGAAAGCACCAGCATAAAACCCCAACCATGTATTATCAATCAAGTGGAAATCGTCTTCACAATACAAAAAGAATTAGCTCTCAAGCTATTCAGTTCTCAATGAACTATGAAGATATGTCTCATGAACCACCCAAGCCCTGTTTATATAGGCTTTCCCTATGGTCCTTACATAGTTTTCTTAGGAAATAATAGCAAAAGCATATGCTATTAATTCCAACATCCCAAAAACAACCAATGGTCCAACTATGTATTCCTTGAGAACACTAGTTCCTCAACCATGCGAAAAGTACTTACTAGAAATAGTTAAGCATCTGATAGTACACTATCCCACATTTGATCTCAACCAGGTCTCTGACAGAACTGACATGCAACAATTATCCATGAGTGAATCCTCAGTTATCTAAAATAATAGTTGTCACATGCTTGCAAGCATTAACAAACTATATTTTATTATTTTAACAACTTGTTAAAATAATCTAACTGGACTTGACTAGTCAGACCTAAGTCAACTGATTCTCTCATTATAGAATTGAACCTTATCTCCTTTAATCAAGGGATAAATTCCTAAATCAAGGGAGAAAATAATTGCATGATCTCACAAAGACTTCAAGTTTAATTTTTCATAATTAATTAACTCATGGAGATTAATTAATTAATATTTTAAACTGTTGTTAAGAACCAAAATTAATTTAACTTCCCATAGATAGACTAGGGACTGGTTTAAATAGGAAGGGACCCATAAATGCTATTTTTAGACCTTTCTATTTTTAGCAGTTTCATCTCTCACCCAATGTGGCCAATGACCTCACTGGCCAAACTACTATTTTTAGACATGCTATTTTTAGCAAGTCTATTTTTAGCACATTCTAAATTTAGCATTTCTTGTTGCACACTTTTCAACAACTTTGGTCTTCGTTGGAGAATGGTTTGGTAGAAGACATTCCCCTGCATCACTTTGACCTTGGTTTGAAGAATGGTCCAGTAGATGACATTCTCCCTTTGTCAATTTTTGACCTTGGTTGGAGAATATTCCTAAAGGAAGCTCAAATCTCTTTCTATAGTGAGCAGGAGCCTCCCAAAACCATGCTCATATCTTTTTCTAGAGCGATTTTGTTTATCATTGATGAGGCCTATGGTGTTTCACCTTGACTATGTCTATAATTATTTGATGGTGAACCACAATTATGTTGATGTTGTTGATTATGATATTGATTATGATGCTTATCTTAATCTTGATCCTTCCTTATAGAACTGTTAACTTGAGAATATATTGATAGTCATTATGAATACCTCCCTAATTAAGAGGGAATGTTGAATTTTGTAACTATGGTTGGTCTTCATAATGCATATTTTTGTTATTTATGTCTTTGTTAAAGCATGTTCTTCTTGACCTTATCAAAAAGGACAATTTGAATGTCAAATTTCAGTTTATGGCCCCACAAGAATACTAAGTCGCCCCTCCTCCCTGTCAAGTTGACTCAGCCCTAAAGAGGCACCTATTCAACCCTTAAATAAGTCTATATATAAGGACACTTTATCTCCCTCATTGAGCAATTCATATCTCATCATAAGAAGGCATATTTATGCTCCCTTATGCAAATAAAGAAAAGAAAATGAATCCAAGAGAAAATGAAGAACACCAAAGTCAAAAGAAAAATATTTGACCTTATGTTGTTGCTCACACACGCGTCTGTTTTGGGCCAAATTCTTTGTGAAATTTTTTTGAGGTCAGGTTCGACTTCTTTGTGGTGAAGTCTAAGATTTATTTGGGAGAGATAAGCTGAAATTCGATCTCTGTTGCAGACCTTTGATCAAATTTTTTGGTTGGACGACTTAGCTTCTTGATGGATGGCTGAGGTTTTTATCTTGTTGGTAAGTGTGTCTATAATCTTGACATGGATGTCGCTCTTGTTGGCTTGATTCTATAAGGAAAGGTTGTTGGGTTTTTCCCCATGTGGATTTTCCCAGGGTAAACTCTTGTGTTCTTGTCTAACTATCTCTTTATGATCCTTTAGCATTTTGTTACTTTTGAAGTAATCTGTGTAATTGTTTTATGATGAATAATAAATGTAAGAAAATATCAATCTAATAAAATCATAAGAAACAATTATCAGTTTATTAGACTATTAAAAGATCAATAAGTTCAACAACTCAAGGTCTTAATGTTTTTAATGAATCTAATGCATAGTCTGCGTGGGGTGGGATTTCAATGATGCTTCTGCCCACATTCCACCATGTCTCGGGACTGGAGTGAGGTGGTGGTGACAAGTTCATCCCCCTCCAGTATTTAAAGCGCATTCAGTGTATGGTGATACCATTTGTCGTCTGATGTCCCTATTTCTTTGTTAAAATGTTGGGTGCTCTCGACATGGCCATACATTCCCTTCGTTGTGTGAAGGTGGACTTTGCTTAGTTTTAGGGTATTACATATGAAATCTCTATAATTATGGTTTGAGAACAAGGGCGACCTAGTAGAGGCGACAAAGGAAGAGGTAGACCCCCCCTTTCCCTGGCATGGGTATGGGTGCATTTCGATTGCAGTATTATGTACCGCTATAGGCGAATGGTTGTAGATGCAGAAACATGCGAGCTCCGGGTAATGGGTGACCATCCTTGGGCCCTACGCAACATCTTAGGCCATAATTAATAGGATCAGGAGGACACTAATGTGTTATTGGAAGGAAATTTCCTTGACATGGAATTCCATTTACATCATGCAAATTCAACTTACCATTGCATTACCAGGATCCTAAGCATGAAACTTTAGCATTTAGAGTCTCCATCAACTGAAACAGTGGAAGATTCGTCACTTTCTCCAATGCACGTAGATGATCCCCAAGATAGGCCTCATAGCCCCTTGCCACAGTGATGCCAACCACATGATGATTCAAAGTATGTCTCCACTGATTCAAGCCCCTCTTGCAAAAAAGGTGGCAGTCATGGTGGACAAGTCTACAACTCTCTCCAATGACATTATGAGTTTCTAGCTTCCTCCATCTAGCCATCTTCCTCGAGGCTCCCTCTACTAGATGATCTAAACTACAAACCATGCCCTGTGGTCTAGGAGGACACCCCCCCCTTTCCCACGTGCTAGTTGGCATTGCCTATATTTAAAGGTAGCCTCTCCTGCAGTTATTATATCTTGTTGTTCTCAGCCTTAGATATGGTTTTTCTTTTTTTGCTGCAATGTAAATGTTGGGAGGCTCTCTAGTTTCTCCTTTATGAACATAAACCTCCCCCAACTTTTGTTTATCATCTGATTTCTCATCCTTCGGCCCAGGTTCATGGCCAATCTTTATTGAGATCTAATGTTTTAAAGCATGTAATTTTTGTAATTATAATATAATACAAAGCCTCTTTACTAAAAAAAAAAACCATCTACTAATTATCATGAATGATAAATCTTCTATCATAAAACACAAAGGAAATCACTTAGATTGTCTAACATGTTAGGAGAAGCTAAATGATCTTTGTGGAAGAATATCAATCAAAACTACTACTTCATTTGTGGATTTAGGCATGTTCTCTCTTCCATGAGAAGGTTTAGGGTCAACCAAAAAGCATCCTTATGATGAAGAATCCCTCCTTCTAGAGAAGAATTTACCAGCAATGCCTTTTAGACCATATTCAAAAGATATGAAGACTCACATAAAATATTTGTCATTTAGATCCTCTACTAAAATGCACTCCATATATGATGAAATCAAGCTTTTAAATTCCTCAAATTTTTAGGCCCAACTCACTAGGATAAATATAGATGATATCCATTGAGAAGTCCTCATATTAAGGCAAGAAGCATAATTAAAAAAATAGGTCAAAAAATTTTCATTAAAGCTTGAAATAGTCTCCCATGTTCTAACATATGAAAATTTTATCAGAGAAGCCATAACAAAGCTAGATTCAAGAATGAATTTGATAGATAAAACGTTATCTAAAGTCAATAATTTACAAAGAATGATATAGAAACCTACAAGGAATCTTGTTTCCTTCCATAGATATAACATCTTCAAAGAAAAAAAAGAATAATCTTCTAAGAAACATAGAAGAAACATATCTTTATGCATGTTTAATAATTAAGACAAAATACCACAACGACAATTTATTGAATTCTAAATTCTCATAGAGGAATTAAGAAATGAGAGCATATGGGAAAATGGTCAAATGCTTTAAAGAAACATGATAAAGAAAGTTATCTCCAAGTTTTAGTATTGAAGAATGAACCATATGATGAGGATATCGGTGAGGCCTCTACATTAAGGAATAAAGAGTCAATATGAATTCCCCAATTATTTCGGCATTAAACAAAATTATCTTTGCAATGCCCGATCATCCAATCTAGGGTATCAAAGTATGGATGATGTCAAGAATGCACTTCAAATACTAGTTAGTTGGATGACAATAAAAAAGGAATAATATGTAACATTTACACGTAGATACATGGAAAGATTTATAATTGTTGGACCTACAAGACTTGCATGGGAATGCTGGACGTAGTTTCCTCAATAACAAAAGGTGACATGTTAAATTATCCTAAACATGACATAGTTGTTTTGCAAGCATTGACTCCCTAGTTCCTGGAGTTGAAACTACATTAGATTCATATCATCAAGCATCTCTATTCATGACATGGAGATTATGCAAGGGTTGCGCATCATTCAAAATATTGTTGTTGTATGCAAAATTTGATTTTTGGAGCAAGGAAAATGAATGGTCCTACTTACATCAAATATTATATTCACAACTTTTGATCTAGATTAGATAATTGAATTATTTATCATCTATTTCATTCCTTTTATAGTGGAAAAAATGGGAGGAATCAACTTGTAGGGTCATTTTAACAGTGGGTACCAATTTGGAGAATTGGTTTATAAACCTTCCAAAGCCATTTTAAGGAACTAAATTTATTTATTTTGAGATCAAAAAACTCTCACTTGTGCTAGACCATTTGACACTATTATATGCTCAAAGACATTTCCAATGGTGCAAGGATCATGTCAAACAAAGTTTGCATGAAAAAGTTATTCCTCTTGCAATTTAACCTACCATGTTGACCATTAAGGTATGAGAGGATGCTATGTCAGCCCCCATTACTCATGCAAATGAGGTAAGCCACATGTAGACTTTGAAGAAGACTCTATAAGGTCCAAATGCGTAAATCTAGTTGAGGGTTGACAAAGTCAAACCTTACCCCTACTTGGTTATCAGGCTATGTTAAACTGATAAGTAAATTGCATTGGATAGTCCACTGGACATTTCATCATAACAAATTTGATAAATTATTCTTAAAAATCTGAAATCTACAATATGAGGGTTTATTTCTATTTAGATTTCTAGATTTGTAAATTATTGTTTATTATGTGTGCATGAAAACTATAATTATGCAAAAAATAAAGAACAATGAAATAAAATACTCACAAACCATAATTCACACAAGATATAATCTAGGATACCCTTTCAGGATAAAACCCAATTGGAAGGTGAGGCTGCTTTGCTCTCTTTCTCTAAATAGAAAGTGGTTGTGAGTACACATAAGTAAGGTTTGTGTCTCATGGTTTAATACAATGCAAACATCCTATTTGTGTGTTCTCTCCTTATCCCTCTTGGTTATGATGCTCGTTTATGGAACCATAATGCACTTTAAAAGAATGTAACTCCTTTTCCTCCTAGTGGCCCGGTTTTAAAACAACCTAATAACCTACTAGTGGTTTGGTTTTCAACCTTTAACTAAAATTAAAATATCAACTAGAAACTCTTCCTTGTGATCACATGTCTAGCCCCTTTTCCACTAATAATGGGGATTGATGTGGTATCCTCTTGAATTATGGTGCTCAATTTCAATAGGTCAACTTCCAGGAAGCATACTTTATCATACAAGCTCCAATTGAGGTGATCCTTACACTATTGAAAAGATATCGACATGTAGATTATAGAAAATAGGTCCATAGTAAGGTTGAGACCACAAAAAAGTGTTCATTTAAGGTTTCAAAATAGCTTATGAATTTTTTGACCCAAATTTTTTCAAATTGGCACCATTGGTAAAAATATTCTTATGCACTGATTCCTCCACTTTTTTCCACTCTAAAAGAATTAGGATGGATGAAAAATAATATAATGATCCAATCTAGATCACGCCTGCCCATTTTGGGAGGATTTTGGTCCCCAAAAGCTTCTACTGAATGAGGTGAGGAAATTTTTCCTCCACCTTCTCTCAGGTGTACCATTTAGCCTTGCCTGGTAGTAATCCTTTCAACACAATCTGTCAAAGGTCATGATGCCCCTATTTTGTAGTTCTTGGCCTCTTCTACAAAATCGTATCTTCTATCAACATTTCCTAAGCATTTGGTGCCAAATACTTTACAGAACGTAGGACATGTTCCTCTTCCTGATCTAGCATGGAAGGCTCATAGAGTTTCATATTCTCTACATTCACAATTGAGTAAATGTGCATGTATGGAGATAGGTCGTTGAGTAAATGTGCATGTATAGGGATAGATCGAGTCTATATGCGTTATTTCCAACCTTTTCCAATATATTAAAGTGACCATATCACAAAACCTTGATTTTCTTACTAGGACCTTGTAACCTCTTGTTGTTCAATTGTAACCATACTTTGTCTCCCATATTGAATAAATTCTCTATTCTGTAATAATAAAGGGCGATATAGACCCTATTTCCTATTACTAGGATTGCAGGTACAAGAAAGCATGCATCCTCTTATGAACCTAGCTACATGTTTTTCAACTTGGGCCAATACACATCTCTACAAGTTGGCCATTATCTTTCCTACACCAAAGTTCCCTGCAACCTTAGAGTTGTGAACCTCCAAGGACAAGTGGGTACAAAGTAGGGATGATAGAGACCCTATTTCTTGTTACTAGGCTTATTGGTACAATAAACCATGAATCCTCTTATGAACCTAACTACATATTCTTGCATCTTGGTCCAATGCACATATCTCTACAAGTTGGCCATTATCTTCCCTACACCAAAGTGCCTGGAAACCTTGGAGCTGTGAACTTCTCTAATCAGTTGCAATCACTCACCTTTAGGAACACATAAGTTATCTAGCTTATAGAGTTAACTATGTTGTCGTGATTGAGCACATGACTCTGGCTTTACAACTATTGAAACACCTCCTTGAAGTTCGTGTCCTATGAATATGCCTATCTGTATGAATCATAGGTGAATACCTCCATGTGCATCAAAGTTCCCAAAGATGTGATCTTTGATTTGTGTGGCATTGAAAGAATGTTGCCCAACTTATTTATGTTGACCTTCTTATACTTAATCGCTAAATGAAACTATTGTAAAAACCCCATCCACTTGTAATGATCGATTTGGTATAGCTTACTCTTGGTCTACAAGTACTATAGTGGCGAGTGATCTGTGTGGATTACGGTCTTCTTTCCCACTAGATAGTGTTTCCATTTATTCAGAGCTTACACCAGGGCATAAAGTTCATTGTCATAGGTAGGGTAGTTAAGAATTGTCCCATGAAATACTTCAGAATGGTAGCATACATGCCTTCCTCCCTGCATCAATACCACTCCCTTCACATACCCACTTGCATCTGTCTCCACTTCGAAAGGATGCTGCAATTTTGGTAATGCCAGAACTAGTGCTTGATTGATCTTCTTCTTTAGCTCCTCAAAGGCCCTTTGCTAACCATTTCCCTAATGGAAACTCTTTCCTCTTACTGTTATGGTGTCTAGTGTTGTTGATGTTGCTGAAAATGAGGCTATAACTTTCCTCAGATACTATCCCACCCCAATGAAACTCCTAATCTCAGAAACATTAGTAGGCACCAAGAATTTCATGATGGCTTCCATCTTGGCAGGATCTATGTTTCGCTCTCCTCCACCTATCACATACTCCATATACACCAAATATTGTTGTGCAAACTCACACTTCTTGAGATTTATTAGCAATTGGTGCTTTTTTATGTCTCTTGCACTTGCATGAAATGTGAGATGTGCTCCTCCCAGGTACCATTGTATGCCAGTATATCATCCAAATAGATAATAAAAAATTAATTTAAGACAATAATAAATTAATTTATAAAAGGGCACAATATATCATTCATTAACCTCATAAACGTGGTTGGTGCATTACACAAGCTTAATGGCATGATTAACCACTAATACAAATATTTCCTGGTTTTGAAGGAAATCTTCTAGGTATCTTCTTCTTTGAATTGAACCTGGTGATATCGAAAGTTTAAGTCCAACTTGATGAAGTATTTCGCTTGCTACAACTGATCCAACAGATCATCTATTCTAGGTAGGGGGTACTTGTTGTTAAGCATAATTTTTTTCAATGCCCTGTAATCTATACACATTCGCCAAGTCCCATCCTTCTTTGAAACAATGATGATCCGTGATCCGCATAGTGAGATACTTGGTCGAATGACACCTCTTTCTAGTAGTTATTGCAATTGTTTCTCCACGTCACTTGCTTCTATAATAAGTTACCTATACAATCTGATGTTTGAAAACAGGGGAGTCTGAAAATAGTTGGATCTTGTGCTCCACTTCCCTCGTGGGTGGTAGCCCTTTAGGCACTTGGAACAGATCCTTGTATGCTTATAGAAACTCTTCCAGCTGTTGTTTATGCTTCTTAGTATGCCCCTCCAATGATGCCTTTGCTCTCATTGAATCTTCTACATATTAGTTTTCTCTTAAAAATAGGAAAACATATTTCTTGCTAGAATTGATCAATTTCTTAGCTTAGTTGGCACTTCCTATTGAAAATTTTGACTTACATTTGTGTGCATTGATGGTGAATGATTTTTCATCCTTGATGAGGTAGTACTAGTTGGCTCTCCACATGAATATTTCATCTCACATGTACATATAGGGAATTCCAAACACCGCCCCACATACATCATGGGGAACTACATCTAATTCTACTTTGTTAATAAAATCAATATTGATAACAAATGTAATTTTGCATTATTTTGTTACCTTTATCTCTACATCCTTATTTACCCATCCCAATGTATATGAACTTGGATGATCATGAACTTCCAATCCCAATTTGTTGACTAGCTTTGTTACAATGAGATTTTGATGTGATCCTAAGTCAAACATACCATCAATCTTTGTTTTCTTAACCTGCAAATTTATGTGGAAGATTTTTCTCATTTCCTTCTCTTCTTATTGCCGATGGCTAATAAGATTCACCTCCTTATGCATTGATGTGAAAACAATATTCTCATCCACATCATAGTTGATTTCAACTTGGTTGCTTAAATTAGTAGCCATGAGATTCTTCTTCATATTATCTTTCTTTTTGTTCTTTGGGTTAAGCTTTGGCTGCGACTTCTAACACTTATCCTCTATATGATTGTCAATGTTACAATGGTTCTAGTGCTTACTACGATCTTTTGGCTGGTTTTTTTTTTGTCGTTGTATTTTTATCTTTTCACACTTTCCAATTATTCTTCCCCTCCTTATAAGTTTCCTAGTTCTCCTTCTTCTTCGATCCACTTTATTTCCCTTTCTTCTAACCTATGTTCTCCACGCATTTTGCCTACACAAAAGCCTCATTTACTGATATGGGCTTAAACAACATCACTTGCTTCTGTAGATGGTTGAGTAGGCCTCCCAGGTACTTGAGTAGTACATATAGGTTCTTTGGGGAGATATTTAACATTATGGTCATATTTCTAAATTTTGTGGTGTACTCCTATACACTTTGGCCCTACTTCTGCTTGAAGTAGTGCCACCAGATCCACTCGTCCTCTACATACCCAATAGGGTAAAATTGTGACTTTATGAGGGTTTTACAGTTCTCTCACTTAGTCATTGGAGGATCTCCCTCTAACCTCAAGGTCTCCGTGTGGATTTGCCACCAGGTCAAGGCATGCCCTTCTATTTTAGTCTCACAAATGAAATATTTTGTTCTTCCTCTGTATGATGAACATTAAAATAAAATTTTAATTATTGCAATTAATGATTTAGCTTTAGAGCGTTAATCTCACATTGATATGGCTTG
Organism: Pinus taeda; assembly: GCA_000404065.3. Lineage (NCBI taxonomy): Eukaryota > Viridiplantae > Streptophyta > Pinopsida > Pinales > Pinaceae > Pinus > Pinus taeda. The sequence continues at coordinate 62,310 of APFE031244920.1, read as the reverse complement.
ATCTCAACTTTCACTTCCATTTTGAACAGGGACTATGAATGGTTCATGTCACTCGAAATGGGTTGATATTTTTCGAGTTATTTCTTCGACTCCCTCTCTGTTTCTTCTCGATCTCCTGATCTCCCCTCTAATTTAACCTCTACGTTAAAACTCTCCTCTTTTTCTAATAGCCTGAGTTTATTGGTCAGGACTTCCATGAGGAGATTCATGTTATGGTTTATATCTACAACCTTTGCTTCCAACTGTGAAATAGGCTCTCCTTTGCAGGATCACAAGGGTTATTCATAGATTTGTCAACCATGATTGGAGTTTCATGAATTTTGGCTTGGTCAATCTAGATCCCTTGAAAAAATTCCAATATACTCGAAGAAACCATCTCTAATACCAATATGATCCGTATATTGTTGTGGATGTTCCGCTGGAGAGTTTGTCACAATAGATCTAATAAATTATTATTAAAAATCTGAAATCCACATTATGGGGGTTTATTTCTCTTTAGATGTCTAGATTTGTAAATTATTTTTTTATCGTGTATGCATGAAAATTATAATTATGCAGAAATAAAATATGGTGAAATAAAATCTCACAAACCATAATCGACACAAGATATAACCTAGGAAACCCTTTTGGGAGAAAACCCACCTGGAAGGTGTGACCTCTTTGCTCTCTTTCTCTTAATAGAAAATGGCTACAAGTAAAAAGAAGTATGGATTGTGACCTATGGGCTAATACAATGCAAAAATCCTCTTTATGTAATTTCTCCCTATACCTCTTAGCTACTCTATTCGCCTATGGAGCAAAATGCACTTGAAACGAATGGAACCCCTTGTCCTCCTAGTGGCCTAGTTATAACACTATTTGATATCCTACTAGTAGTTAGGTTTGGCTCCTTGAACTCTTAACTAGATTTACAATATTGAATATTCTAGAGTCTTCTTCATCATGATCACGTGGCTAGCCCCTTTTCCACTAATAATAGGGGTTGATGTGGCATCCTCTCAAATTATGGTAGTCAATTTCGATAGGTCAACTTCCAGGAGGCATACCTTTCTCATACAAGCTTTGATTAAGGAAATTATTGTGCCATTGAAAAGGTATTGATGTGTAGATTCCATAATCTAGGTCCATAGTAAGGTTACAACCACATAAAGTGTTCATTTATGACCTCAAAATGGATCTTGAAGTTCTTGACATGAAATTTTCCAAATTGGGGTGGTCGATAAAAATGGTTCAATGCATTGATTCCTCCACTTTTCCACTCTAAAATTATCAAGGTTGATGCCAAATAATATAATAATCCAATTTGGCTCATAAATACCTAACTTCTAAGATTTGTACAGGTTCCTGATTATATGTTATTGTATTTTGTTCCAAAGTCGAGTAGAGAAACTGGGAGCGACAAGTTAGAGAGTCTATAGTAACTTTGTGAAACATAGGTCTTAGGAAATTCCATAAAGAGTACCTATTCGTTTTTACTTCCATATTTACACACTCAAGAAAAGAGAGCATAACAACCTCACCTTCTAGTTGGTTTTCTCCCGAAGGGTTTCCCAGGGAAAAAGTTGTGTCTATTGTGTATGGTGTATGTATATTTTCTTCTATTCTCTACTTCTTTCATTTTAGCTATTTCATTTATTTAAGCAAAAAATTAGCTGTTAAAGAATCTGAAATATAAAAGAAAAATTAACCTACATATTATAGATTTCAATAATTTTAATAGATTTGTTGAATTGTTCAGGTGGAATATCCATGGTAGTTTACAAATCATATTCGTATCAAACAAGTTTTCTTTAGGGTATTTGTGGGAAGTTGCAAGGGATTGAAGAAATAATTTAAGAAGAAAGCCATATAACCCTAGCCATGGTCAACTAGTCTGTTTACGATAACCCTTGAGATCTAGCAGAAGAGAGATTTGCAAGGTTGGAAGCACAAATCATCGATTTTTGTTGGAATATGAACCTCTTCATGGTGGCTCTAGCAAGCAAGCTTGGACCAATCAGAGAGGATGGAGGTTCTAACTCATTGGTTAGATTAGAGTGGAAATCAGGAGATAGTGAAGACCTAGAAAACAAGTAAAAAAAACAATCAAGTTCAAATGTCATTAACCATTCATAGTCTTAATATGGAAGTGGAAGTGACATAAAAGTATATTAAGGTAAGATTGATTTGTTAAAATTGAATCATTGGTTTCAACAAGTAGATTTTAGTATTCACCATATAGATGAAGAACATAATATATCATTTTCTAAACTAAAGTTAGAGGGTCATGCTTTGATCCAGTGGGAAATCCATATGAAAAAAATTACGTTGGAAGGTGATCTGCTAGTAACTAGGTGGGAGGATTTCAAAACCCTCATTAAGTCTCAATTTTACCCTATTGGGTATGTATAGAACTAATGGATCTAGTGGCACTACATCAGGCAAAGGAAATGGTAGAGTGTACTGAGTAAAACATTGAGTTCAAAAAAAGACCATCACATTAGGTATTTATCCTAAGAACCCATATGTCCTCCTCAAGTATTTGGGAAGTCTACATAACCATATATGAAATAAAGTGATTCTTTTCAAGCCAAGGATAGTGGATGAGGCATGTGTACAAGCACAATATCTAGAAAGTATAAGCCAAAACAAAAGGGTGGTCAAATGGATTGAAGAAAAAAGAGCACAAGGAAGCTTCCAAGGAGGGGAAGAAGAAGTGGAAAGGAGGAAGGGATAAGAAGAGAACATCCACGGCACATCTATGCAAGGATTCTAGTGACTATTGTAACCGTGTAACATTGATAGTCATACTAAATAAAGTGTTGGAAAATACATCTAGAGTTGAACCCAAAGAATGGTAAAAAGGATGCAAAGGAGAAGAATCTTCTATGCATAGATTTAGGCATTTAGGTTGAAAGTAACTTTGATGTGGATGAGAATATTTTCTACACGTTAATGTAGAAAGAGGTGAATTTGAGTAGCCTTCATCACTATGAAGAGAAGGAGACGACCAAACTCTTCCATATTAAGATCCAAGTCAAAAAGACCAAGATAAAAGCTATGCTTGACTGTAATTTACATGCTAATCTTATAGTAGTGGATCTAGTTGGAAAGATCTGATTATAGGCATGTGATAATCCTAGTCCATATCCATTGGGCTGGGTAAATAAGGATGTAGATATCAAGGTAACAAAACATGGAAGATAAAATTTATTTTAAGTGTTGATTATATTGATGAGTTAAAATTGGATGTAGTACCAATTGATATATGTGGAGTCATGTTTGGGAGACTTGACATGTATATTAGGGGTGTGATATTCATGGGGAGATCCAACTATATTTCCTCATCAAGGATGGGAAATTCTTCATCATCAATGTGCACAATGGAAAATCAAATATTTCATTGGTAAGTGCCAACCAAGCCAATAAGCTTATTAGTTCTAGTAAGAGATATGTTTAATTTTCTTAAGAAAAAAAAAATCAATCTAATAATGAGTCAATAAGAGTAAAGGAATCCTTAGAGAGTTGTACCGGAAGAACAAAAACATCAATTGGAAGGGTTGTTATAGGCATACAGAGGAGTGTTCTAAAATCATAAAGGGATACCACCCAAGAGGGAAGTGGAGCATGAAATACAATTATTCTCAAAATATCCATTACCAAATATTGGTTTGTATAGATAGTCTATTCTAGAAGCAAATAAAGTAAACAAGTGGTTGCAACAGTGACTAGAGCATGGTGTGATTTGACCAAGAACCTCACCTTGTGGGTCACCAACCGTAATTGTACAAAAGAAGGATGGTACTTGGTAAATGTGTATGTATTATAGAGAATTAAACAATATTACACTCAAGAACCAATACCCTCTACCCAAGATCGATGATATGTTAGATAACTTGCAACGTGAAAAATACTTTTCCAAATTGGATTTGAAATTAGGATACCACTAGGTTTGAGTCAAATAAGAAGTGACTTAGAAGACCATCTTCAAAACATGTTTGTATGAATGGTTGGTAATACCATTTGGTTTATGCAATGCACCCAATACATTTATGAGACTAATTAATGATGTATTAGATTAATTTTTTTATAGCTTATTCGAATGATATATTACTTTATAAGGCTACCTAGGATGAGTACATCACACACTTGATGTAGGTGCTAGGGACTTTGAAAAACCACCAAATACTGGAAAGCCTTGAGATATGTGACTTTTCCCAACAATATTTGGTGTATTAGTAGGGTATGTGATTGGTCGAGTAGAGCTCAACATAGATCCTACGAAGATGGAGGCCATCATTAAGTGGTCAGTTCCTACAAATGCCTTTGAAGTTCAGAGTTTTTTTTGGTATCATAATACATGCATATTTTATAGCTTCATTTTCAATAGAAACTACAACACTCTACACCATAACAATGAGGCCAAGAGTTTCTAGTGAGGGAAGAATTAGCAGAAGAATTTTGATGTGTTGAAAAGAAAAAACAGTCAAGCACGATTTATTGTGTTACCAAACTTGTAGAATCCCCTCAAAGTGGAGATAGATGCAAATGGTTATATCGTGGAAGAAATATTGATACAAGGGGGAAGGCATATATGCAATCATTCTGAAGAATTTCATGGGGAAGTTCTAAACTACCCTACCTATGATAAGGATATCTATACCCTAGTACAATCTGTCAAAAATTGGAAACACTATCTAATGGAAAGAAGACAATCATCTAGATAGATCACTAGCCACTATAGTATTTTCAAGCTTGTAGTAAACTATAGTAGGCTAGACACTACAAGTGGATGGGGTTCTTACAATAAGTTCAATTTAGTCATTAAGTACAAGAAAGCAAACACAAATACGTTGGTATACATGCTTTCAAGGACATCCACATAAAAAATACATCTTTTGAATCTCTGGTGCACATGAAGCCTTTCACTCATTCACTCATCATGCATACAAAGAGGCATACACCAAAAATTGGGACTCCAAGGGGATGATTCAATAGATATCAGGCCAAATTCATGTAGAATATGGTGAGAAAACAAATTGACTATCATCTCTAGATTGGGTTATTCTATAGGGTGGACAAGCTTTGTGTTCTTAAAGGTGAACCATTGTAGCTTATCAAAGAGGCTCACAACTTCAAAGTTGTAGGGAAATTGGGTGTTGGGAAGATAATTTTCAACCTAGAGAGGTATGTGTATTGGACAATAATGCTAGAAAATGTAACACGATACATTAGAGGGTGTATACTTTGTGTTGTCATTGTGATACAAGTGTTGTTCTTGATGGCTACTCACTCACAGGTCAATTCAATTTTGGTAAAAGGCAACTCATAGTACAACATGTATATTAAGAGGTAACAGGGCAGTGGTACAGAAGAACATGAAGATGGAACTAAGGTCTATTGATCAGAATAAAGAAGGTAAAGGAAAAGGCTGATGAAAATCAATTTAAGAAGTATACGCAGGTCCACTTAGTCAAAACATCGTATACACACTAGTCCACAGAACAAAAAGAGCGTATACATATACACGCACTCCCACAGGAGGAAAAGAGCGTACATGATGGAAAACCAAGGTTTTGGTCCGAGGTATTTAATCCAAGGTATTTTGGGTCTAAGGTATTTGGTCCAAGGTATGTGGTCTGAGGTATTGACCCTAGGTATTTGGTCCAAGGTATTGGTCCTAAGTGGTATTTGGTCTAAGGTATTGACCCTAGGTATTTGGTCCAAGGTATTGGTCCTAAGTGATTTTAGTCCAAGGTATTGACAAAGGGCCTAAAGATATATAAGGAGGAAAAGATCATAAGGCCAAGAGTGGAAGTGTATGGGTTTCTAAGGAATACTTCTATCTGAAGTATATTTTATGTTGCAGGGGCTATGTTTGTGATTTGATCTGAAATACTTTGTGCACCTCGAATTCAATGTTGGATCGGGATCATGAGACTTGGAATGACTTATTATTGAATGACCTGATATTGGTTATGCTAGATCTCATTATGTACACCTGTTTTATTCCTTGAATGTCGTGATCTTGGTTTGTCTGAAGTCTGGAAGTGCAACGAAATTATGAGTTAATATATGTAGATATGTACACTGGTTCGTCTCTACAAAAGCGTGTGTACACGCAGGTTATACTCTTCAAAATAGCGTTTACAAAAGAAAATCCTCTTCTTCAGATCTGATTGATCTATTTGATCAATTCTATTGTTTTACTATTGTTTTTCAATGAAGTCTTCCTAGATCTAAATGTAAAACTAAATGCATAAGGAGTTTGGTATCTGATTGATTGATTGTATAAGTGAGAAGGGTGATCTCTGCTGTTGCATGTGTAAAGCTCTGCAAATAGACAGTAGATGGTCACCATACTGCTAGTTGGTACAAACTTGATTCAGAAATTTTATGTTTCAGTAGTCTTGAAGGTATACATAGGTTTGATTACAGGAAGTAGTGTATACACGCAGGTTAGATTCAGTAAAGTAGCGTATACATTCTAACGCATGATTTTTGAGGTTACAACTAGTTATGAATGATGATTCAGGTTTTTGGGTTCAGCACAGTGTTCTGGTGATAGTGATCTGATTGTTCAGATTAACTGATTGTTGGTTGATGCAGTTTAAGTTTCAAAGTTCCTGATGGGTCTAGTATGAAAATTTGATGAAACATGGCCTACACATAGTGTTGTTGTGTACCAGGAGTATCCAGTGTGAAAATTTATGAAACGTGGTCCCTAAAGGATATTGAGGGTTGGAGCCTTCAGTGAGGAAGTTGAAGCTTCCTACCAGTAGTGGCTAGTGATTTTATCAGGCGGTTGGAGCTCCCTTCCAGTAGCAGCTTCAGAATGAGTGAAGGTTGTAGCCTTCTGTAGGTTGAAGCCTACATACTAGTAAATATATCGACTAGTATAAGAACTAGGGTGTTGTATCTCCCTTCCTGAAGAAGCTGGAGAATGAGAGAAGGTTGTAGCCTTCTACAGGTGGGTGCCTACGTACTAGTATGAGTCTATACCAGTACAAGATTGTAAACAGATTTTCTTATTACTAAAAGAAGACAGAGACGACAATAGCAGGTGATTTGCACCCACATTGGGTTTCCACCTTAAATCTTGGTGTTCATGTGTGTTGCTTATGTGTGATGGTTTATTATGTTATTATTGCACATGGTTACTGTTTAATGTTTAATAAAGTACTTATGCACTAATTAAAGATCAACATATGATGAATTAACTGAATCATAAGTTCACTGAATATACGTTGGTTACCTTAAGAACAGTTGCATGAACACGCAAGTTCCCTTCACTGAAGTAGCGTATATAAATCTAATTATGGAAATGAAAAAGTTATTGATTTGTAAATACTGATTCACCCCCCCTCTCAGTGTTATTTCCAATACTTTGTTGTACCAGAAAGCCTAGTAACAAGAAACAATATATATACCATCCCTTAATTGTACCCACTCATCCTTAGGAAAGAATTTCATGAGTTTTGTGGAAGGTTTACCAAAAACCAATAAGGGAAATGACTACTTGTTTGTGGTAGTTGGCAGTTTCAACAAGAAGTGCATTCTAATGACTTGTAAAATTATCACCAAAGTACAAGAACTAACAAACTTGTTATTTGAATCTGTTTGGGTGCACTTTGGGATACCGAGGAGCATTATTCTTTATAGGGACATTATATCTCTGAGTGCATTTGGATTATGTTGTGGAGAGGATGGATACAAATTTGAATATGTTAAGAACATTTCATCCATATTTTTTTTTATGGGAAAACATAAGTAGTAAGTAGGACTTTTGTGTAACTTTTAAGGGGTTATAATCAAAAGCATTCGAATACCTAGGATGAAAACCTTATCTATGTACATCATTCTTATTATAGAGCACTCAACACTTCTATTTGTAAGTCATCTTTTAAAAATTTCTTTGGATTTTTGTCACCTTCACCCTTGGATGTTGTACATGGAAAACAAGTAGGAGTGAGGGAGGACCTCACATGAGATGTATTAAGAGTAGAAAAAAATGTTAATAACATTAGGCAAATCCATTTTCAAGTATAGGAAATTTTGGAGAAGTCATAAGAAGAATATAAGGCCATGCATGATCAACATGGAACAAAAAAGTCATCCATAGTGGGATATAGAGTATTGCTAAAATTGAATAAGGAAAGACAACAAGGTCCTGGTAAGAAGATCAAGGCTTTGAAATATGGTCCTTTAAAGATATTGGAAAAGGTGGGAGATAATTCCTATAAATTGAGTCTACCCACTTACATGCACATTTACTCAGTAGTGAATGTGGAGAATCTCAAGCTCTACGTGCCTTCCATGTTGGAACAAGAGGTGGGTAGGTCCTATCTTCCATAGAGCACTTAGCACTAGATACTTAGGTAGAGTTTGTCGGGGACACAATTTTGTAGAGGATGTATAGAACTACAAGGTAGGAAAACATGACCTTTAGTAGATTAGGTTGAAAGGACAACTTCCAAGAAAAAGAAAATTGGTACTACAAGGATAACGTGAAGGAAACATTTCCTCACCTCAACTAAAAGCCTCCCTAAATAGGAAAGCATGATTTGGATTGGATCATTATATATTTTTCATCTATCATAATGCTTTAAGGATGGAAAAGAAATTAGAGGAATCAACTTGTAGGGTCATTTTAATGGTGGGTCCTAATTTGGAGAATTTGGGTTTGAAACATTTCAGAGTCATTTTGAGTCATTAAATGATGTTTATTTGTGGTATCAAATTTTTTTCACTTGTGTTAGATGCTTTGACGTTGTTTTACACATAAAGACCTTTTCTACAATGCAAGAACACTGTCAAATGGAGTTTTTAAGGAAAGGTTATGTCTCTCACAAGTTGATCTACCATGTTTACCACTATGGTACGAGAGGATAACATGTCAACCCCAATTACTCATGCAAATATGGATAGCCATGTGTGGAATTTGAAGAATACTCTAGAAGGTCCAAACCCATAACTCTTTTGATGATTTATGTAGCCAAACCTTACCCCTATTTGACTATTGAGGTATGTTAAATATCATGCTACTAAAATGATTAGGGGTTCCATACTGTGCTATTGTATTTTGATTGATAATTGAGCAAAGAAACTAGGAGTGGGAAGTTAGAAAACATTAAAAAGGGGGATTAAAATTTTGTAGCAGCCTTACAAGCCACAAGTCTTAGGTTACCAACACTTGACCACTAGAAGATAAAATAATCCTATTCCCATAGGCCAACATATCCTTATCATTCAAAATCCCTAAGTTCTATAGTTTTTCTAGTGAAATCCCACACTCTTGTTTTCCGGGACCATCTGCCAACCATCAAAATGAAGAAGCTCCTATCACTAAACACATTGGGAATCACTTAGATTGTCCAACATGTCAAGAGAATTTAAGCAATCTTTGTGGAAGAAGATCAATCAAAATTACTACCATATTTGTAGATTGACGCATGTTCTGTCTTCTGCAAGAAGGTTTAAGGTCAACCAAAAAGCACCCTTCTACTGAAGAATCCTTCATTCCATTGGGTAATTTACCAACATTACCTTTCAAATAGTATTCAGAATATCTTAAGGCTCACAAAGAATATACACCATTTAAATCCTCTGTTACGATAGACTCTATATCTCATGAAAGCAAGCTTGCTCAAAATTTCAAGCCCAACTCAGTGGGATAAATATTGACGATCTCCATAGAGAAGCCTTCATATTAAGACAAAAAGCACAATCATAAAAATATGAGGTCAAAATTTTTGTTGCTAAAGCTTGAAATAGTCTTCCTTGTTCTAACATATACTAACTTCTACCATAGAAGCCGTATCAAAGTTAGATGAACGAATGAATTTGATAAATATAATGTTTTCTAGAATAATGATTTGCAAAGAAGGATTCAAAAGCTTGTAAGGAATACTGATACGTTCTAAATAGACAACATATTCCAAGAATAAATAGAATAATATTTTAAGAAACATAGAGGAAATAAATATTTAGGTATTAATATTGAAGACAACATGCCATAAAAGGAATTGGTGAATCCGAAAGTCTTGTAGAGGAATTAAGTAGCGATATTGAACATATGAAAAAATTGTTGAATTCTTTAAAGAAACATGATAAAAAAAGATATCTCCAAGTTCTTAGAATGAAATATGAACCATATAATGAGGATATGGGTGAAGCTTCTACATTATAATAAAAGAGATCCAATGGGGATTCCCTGGGTTTTTCAGTGCTGCACAATATGATATTTGTAATTCTTGATCACCCAATCATCAATCTAGGGTGTCAAAGTATGGATGAGTTCAAGAATGCACTTTAAATCCTAGATAGCTAGACAATAATGAAAAAGGCCAAAGATTTAACACTTACACCTAGATATATGGAAAACCGGATAATTGTTGGGTTTATGGGACTCACATGAGAATGGTGGAAGTGGTTGCCTTAGCAGGAAGAAAATGACATGTTAGGTGATATTAAAGTTGATGATGTTTTTTGTAAGCCTTGGCTCACCAGTCCTATAGAGCTAAAACTCCATTATATTTATATCATCAAGAATCTCTATTCATGACACAAAAATTGTACAATATTGCACATCATTCAAGATATTTTTGAAATATGTAGAAATTGATTTTTGGAGCAAGGAAAATGATTGATCCTACTTACGTCATATATTACATTCACAACTTCCTTGGTTCTCTTCCAAACATTGTAGAACAATATTTCAGAGACAAAAAGATTACTCTTGAAGGTATGTCTATACCATGGCTAACCAACATATCAAGATAATAATTCTAGAACATTGTCTTGACATAAGAGTGAATACAGATTTTAAAAGGTTTGAAAACGTGTTTACCCCTTTTTTGTGCAAAGATATTGGCAAAATACTAGTATGGGTATGTGGTACCTATAATAGAGGACACGGTTGAATCAAGGTCTCCTATCATTGTAAACCCAAAAGTGTATTCTAAACATTGTAATCTTGATTTGATCCCAAAAATTTAGTAAAGAATACCAGGCATTAGAAATAATACAAAGTTCCATATCTTCGAAGAAGGAAAATTCCCTCTTCTTCAATTAGATTTTTTAATTGTCACTAAAAAGGACATTGGGCTAACAATTGCCCCAAGAAGAAGTCTAAACCTTAGTTGTTTTCAATTTTTACTAATGAATTAGAATTAGAATGGTGGAGATATTTTTTTTTGTGAACCTATTGATACACCAAAAGGGGAAATCCATTTTCTTGACCCTTCCGAACTTTCTACTACTTTTTTCATGTTCCCTATTGATCTGGATTTAAATAGGAACACAATAGATTATAGAGATAACCATATACATAAAGGTGCAGTGGAAATAATGCTTCATTTCATTAATGGAAAATACCGAAATATGCTTACAACCAGAAATGGAAATAAACCAGCTAGGGCGATGGTAGCTTATCTCTGAGAAGAGATGTGGCGGCTACATGTCTCTGAACTGTTCGGAACTGTGTTACAATGAGGCTCGAAGGCCTATTTATTGTTGTGAAACAATGGAAAACCCTTCACAT
>APFE031244920.1:21365-47386 GCA_000404065.3 Pinus taeda | reverse complement strand
TAGGGCCTCAAAACAGCTCCGGAAGTTCAGGACCCGAAAAAACTGCTAAAAATAGTAAATTGTGCTACAATTACGGAAACTGAAAACACTGAAAGAGACAGTTGTGGGGGTCCAAATGGGTTAGGTGGGTGGCCACCAACATCCACCTGGATCACCTATTCATCCTAAGATAGACCCTAAAGAAAGGATTAAGGAGATGGATGAATTACAAGAGAAACACATACATGGAAATATGTCATCAAACAAAATCTGGAAAATGAAAAAGAAAAGCTACTTAGGTAGGTAGTCACTCTAATGGTAGAAAAATCCCTTGTACCTAAATGTCCACACAAAGCTAGTTTTAGTCATTACGCTCCTATGCAACTATATATGGCTTATCTCGATAGCCATAAATATAGACAAGACAAAGAGAAATTGATGGTGTTCCAAATTAAAGAACAACAAGAAATCATGAAGGAGATAGTCTCAAAGGTCAAAGAACTTAAAGGACTCTTTGAAACAATTAGATTAGACAAAGATCAATCATTGAATGATGAAATTACAAGGTTTATGTCTTATCCCGAAAAGCAATACCTATTCATCGTATGTATATAAGAAGATAAGACTTTAAAGAAGCATAGATTCATAAAAAGAATAGGAAAAACTAAACCCAAAACCAAGGTAGAAGAACCAAGATAGAGTTTTATTTCTTTTGGAGGATAAAAATTCTACATAAATGTATGGTCCTATCTGCTAGAAGTTGCACCTAATGAAATTGATTGTTTGATAGATTCTAGGTGTCAGCGAATTTTATTGAGATATTTTTGTTTTTATTCTTGCATTCAATTGGAATTAGATGACACTCACAAGAAAATATGTTCATAATGAAATTGAAGTTGTTATTCTTGGGATAACTAATGAATTTTGAATTAAAAGAGATAATCGCCTTCTTCATCTTTCATTTCAGTGTAAAGGTAAAATCAAGGATGATTATATGTTTGGCTTAGAATTTTTACAATTGGTAGATACTGTCGCTATCAACAAAAAATAAAAGAAATTTGTGATAAATATAGGGGACAAAAGAATAGAAACACCTTTGTTTCTTGAAGGGAACTTCTAAAGCAGAGAAAAATAGGAAAAGAGAAGGAAGCAATCAATGCCAATTGCCTAGATTTCATCTTGATATCTAAATAAAATGTAAAGAAGCATTTGCCGTGCACAAGCATATGGAGGAAAATTGCTTACTTCTATAAAACAAAAGCTAACTGAGGATTGCACATCAGAATCCCCTATTGCAATATGTAATAGGGAAAATATTTTGTAACAATTCCATATAATCCTCTTGTCAAACTCAACCTTCAAAAAGCTTCCACAACTCTTATGATTCCCTCAGAAATCCAAACATGTCAAAAATAGATAAACAATTTATTGGAAAAGGGACTCATTGAACCATCAAAAAGTTCTTAGGCATCTACAAGGTTTTATGTCAACAAGCACTCAAAACATAAATTAGGAAAACCAAGAATGTTGGTGAATTATAAACCACCCAACAAGGTTTTGCAACCGATCCTTTATCGACTACCTAAGAAAATTTCATTGTTGCACACGATTAATGGAAAAATAGTTTCTAAAAAGTTCAATTTAAAATCAAGTTTCTACCATATTGGAATTTCTCTTGAAGATCACCACAAGACTGTATTTGTGGTACCACATGGCCATTACCAATGGAAGGCAATGCCATTCGACCTAAAGAGTGAATTTCAAAAATAGATCGAACACATATTCAAGGAGAATCCATGGCTGATAATCTAGGTAGATGATATTCTCGCTTGCTCATAAAATACCCAAGAACAATTAAAGCATATTCAACAATTTTTTCATTGGGTTTGCAAACATGGTTTTGGTTTTTATAGAACCAAAATGGAAATTGGGAAAGAATAAATAGAATTTTTGGATTTCAAGATTTCAAAAGGGCAAGTAATTTTGCCAGATCATATTATGAATTCATTTGACCAATGTCCTAATATGGTAGTAGATAAGACCCAGTTGTAGAGGTTTCTTGGAAGCCTAAATTATGTTAGACCACTTTACAAAGGATAGGTGGAAGATATTTTGATTTTGCGACTAAGGTTGAAGAAGGAACTTCCTCCATGGTCAGAAAAGATGACTTGTTTTTCGAAGAATACAAGAAAAAATAAAATAGCTCCCTCTTATTTCATTACCCATATATGAAGGTGATTATATTATTGAAACTATAACTTGGGGAGTTGTTATAATTGAGAAAATATATGTTAAAGAAGAAATATGTGCCTATCCCTCAGAACCATTTCATGGTGTTGAACTGAAATATTTTTCTAGCCACAAGGAGTTGTTAGCAATTAAGAAGACCATATAACATTTCAGGATTTACCTAAAACCAATACCTTTCTTAGTAAGGATAGATTTGAAGATCCTACACCAAGAATGCTTAAGTTAGAAAAATTTCTAATTGAGGACACTCAAGAATCCAAAAGTGGGCATTTTGGTTAGACAATTATGACTATAAAAACTGCTGAATTTTCTAGAAGATGTACAATAAATACAATTTTCTACTAGGTAATTATTTCCTAATGATTTTCAATCAGTATTGTGCCTATGCTATCATTGAATAATTACACTTCAGAAAATATCAACATTAAATGAATTGGAAACAATAAAGATCATAGAAATATAGCCATGCATAATAGAGACAAAAATTTTACCCTGGGAAACCCAAACTTGGGAGAAAACCCAACAAATCTCTTTAGGAGACATTATTCTTCAGCAAGGTTTACAAATGTACAATTTGTCTAGAAATTTGTGACATTAATTCAAGTCCAAATATCAATCAAACTTGGTCCAACAACAACAAGTCAGTGTTGGTCAAACCAACTAAAATACAATGAAGTCAACACTATTCAAACAATCATCCTGCAGTCAAACTTTGGCCCTATCATCAAAATCCCTTGGTCAACTACAATCAACGACCTGTGTTTTGTGGTCAATCTTGCGGTCAAAAATCATGCGGCTTGCGGTCAACCCCTAGTCAAAAAATCGATCAAACAAAGATCAAAATCTTGGTTAATGGTTAGTCAAACTCGGTCAAACATATACTCTTTCTCCACACGTGTGACTGTCCAAGAATGCTAATTAGATAGAAGAAACTTATTATTTTTTCATGGTGAAAAATGGGGTATCACATATTCTATTTATACTTGTCAAATTGGGGTGAAATAACCAACGGACACACCCTTTCGTTTGTTAGGTTGACATATGATCCAAGAATCTTTTGCTTATAGATGTATTAAAGAATTACATGCATAAATTGTATCTTAAACATAGAAATTTAATGTGCACATGACAGAAGAGGAGAAACACATAAAAGCATGAAAGAAGGCAAGAGATTTGATAATGGAGTTTGTCCAATTTGGAATACGTCTCTGAGCCCTGCTCAATCAATGGGGAAGCCTTCATTCATTAAGTGGCGTGAGAAAGAAGAGAACAATCATCATTTACAAAAAGGAGTCTTATACCTCCATTCTAGAAAATGGCTAAAAAATGCAGAACTCTGTTGGAGAAATGAACAACACCATTGAGTTTGTGGCATCGAGAAATGCTGAAACCATATAAAATTTGTCGAAATCTAACAAAGTGAAAATCTGGCCCCTTGGAGAAATTGCTCAGATCATGGTTCTGCCCCCCTCTCTACACTACTCATGGTTCTACCTTGAAAAATTGGTCTGCCTCGAACTGCATGTGTGCTCCTCCTCCTCGACGCACTGAGAAAATAGGTTTCAATATTAAATTGTGGGTGGATTAAACAAGGAGTTAGTTTGGCGCAGTGGTTATCATTGGAATTAGTTGAGGAGGGGTTGTGGGATCAAAACCCACCCCTCCCATTTTAACGATGTATTGAAGTTTCATGTATGAGTTTGGGAGGCAAGTCCGCCAGTCTCGGTAGCCCGCTCCCCCATATTCTGTTGGCACCGTTTCATATAGTGAGGTGGAGGGGCAGCGGGGTTGACAACCCGCACCCCCCACTATTTTTAATATGGTTTGTTTGTGTGGTTCCAGGGTGGCAGGGTCATGGCCGCCCACCCCACTATATTATATATATATATATATATATATATTATACTATATATATATATATATATATATATATATATATAGATATATATATGTTGTGGTTCGGGGGCAGTGGGGTCATGGTCGCCTGCCCCATTTTTTTTTTATAACCACCGCCCCTTTGGGGATTTTCCCGAACCTTAGGCGTTAGGAGAAAAATTAACGGACCCACAAATTCACTCGGAAAACTGGCCAGATTCCGGTTTCGGATTCTTGCCAAATTGTGCCTTCCTTAAGCCTGCCACATGGGTAAGTCAAACCACAACTTTGACCGCTTCTATCTTCTTCATACGGACTTGGATTGGAGTGTCGTTCACACCGTTGGAATCAAGGCGATGAGCACTTCAATTTGATGCCAAGTTAATTGACTTTCTACCACTTTGAATTTTGAGCCTTTTTCATGCCCCTGGTGTCTAGAGATGCAGCCAAACTTTGGCCCTGTCATCAAAATCCCTTTGTCAACTATGGTCAATGACTTGTGTTTTGTGGTCAACCTTGTGGTCAACAATCATGCGGCTTGCGGTCAACCCCTAGTCAAAAAATGGATCAAACAAAGATCAAAATCTTAGTTAATGGTCAGTCAAACTCAGTCAAACATATACTCTTTCTCCACACGTGCGACTATCCAAGAATGCTAATTAGATAGAATAAACTAATTCTTTGTTCATGGTGAAAAATGGGGTATCACATATTCTATTTATACTTGTCAAATTGGGGTGAAATAACCAAGGGACACACCCTTTCATTGTTAGGTTGACATATCACTCCAAAAATAAATTTTATTTTAATTTTTCGAGGCCAACTTGCACATTCATTTTGCCATGTGGGAATACTTCCTGATGCTACAAAAATCAGCATTCCCTCTTAGTGAGGGAGGTATTCACCTTAGCTACAAATAGATTTACCCTTAGTTGAAATTCTCCTTCCTAAAGAAATGTTCATTTCCTTGCTATGTTGATGTAGTGTCCCCTCACATGCATGTGTGTGTGTGTGTATATATATATATATATATATATATAATATAATATATATATATATATATATATATAATATATATAGATATCATTGCATCCTGTAGCAGGCAATGTGAGTAACTTGGGCCATTCACCCCCTGCCAAATCAACATGGCCCAATCAAATCAACATTACTACTCAGGTGAATGTATACATCTTCCCTGGTTAAATTAGCATGATCTAGCCAAATCAGCATGACTTCTTAGGAGATGGTTGGTTTGATCCTACAAAGACATCAACACTCTCTCTCAATGAGGGAGACATTCTACATCACACCAACCTTGTCTATGAAGTATAAAAACTTTACTTTAGACAAAGTCTTGGTGAGAATGTCTACAATCTACTTATCTGTGGATAAGTACTGGAGCTTCGTTGCTCCTCTCTACACCATTTCTAGGATAAAGCGATATTTGATCTCAATATTCTTCGATCTATCATGAAAAATCAGATTCTCTGAAAGCTTGACATATCTTTGATTATAAAAAAATATTAAGGTTGGATCAAGCTCCTAATCAAGTAGCCCTACAAGTAGCTTTCGAAGCCACATTACTTCCTGGCTTGTGGTACTAGCTACAATATACTCTACCTTTGTTATACTGACTGTGACAAAAGTCTTATTCTTGCTAAACCAAGACTTCGTAGTTGATCCTAAGATGAAGCAACACCTCGAGGTTCTCTTTCTATCTTCTACACTCTCAACCCAATTTGAATATGTATATCCCTACAACCTCGCTTCACCACCTAAGACATATATCAAACCATATCCAACTATAGCTCACAGGTACCTCAACACATGCTTTTCTAGAACCCAATGTAATTCCTCAACTCAACCATAAACTAGCTCAAGGCGTTCCCTTCAAAACAAATATTAGGCCCAGCGTTAACCAAGTACATCAAGAATTTGATCAATTCCCTATACATTGACATGGGATCCACCAAATATGAATCTTATGTGGAATCACTCGGCTTCCTGAAATTAGTCATCATAGTTGTAGCTATGGACTTGCGGTCCATCATCTCGAGTCTCCTCAAAATCTGAACAATTCACTTCCCTTGTCCAAGGAAGATCTCATAAGGTCTTTGCCGCACCTCTAATGACAAGAAATAGTGCATCAAGACAAGATATTTTTGAAAAATGAGAGTGCAATAGATACAAGCATTATTTCTTCATCAAGCAATTACACTTCAGAGATTCAACCAATAACCATGAAAGGAGAGTAGAGATCACAATGCACAAGAACAAGAGACACTTTTTTCCTTGGGAAAACCCTGTCCAAGTTCCAAGTCAACCCTCCAAGATTGAAGACAAAATATCCTTCAATTATGTTCCCAAAGAGCTCTATAATGAAGTCTATTATAGATCTTCAAGAGGGCGGAAATTCAGCCTTTGCCTTAGCTTGAGATTTTGAATGATGCCATAAAAGATTGAGCCTTAGATCTTTGCATGAAGCTCATACCTTAATGCTACAAAAACATTTGGATAATCCATAGAAAAATAGCTTCAGAACTCGACCTCCTTTAGACTTCACGTGCGAGGTATAGAAGATGGCCAATGTACTTCTGTTTTTTGTCCTCAAGTATTCTTGTCTCCTTCCCATAAAAAAAAAATCATGAAATGATGGCAAGTACACTTTTGAGGAGATCAAATGGGGTATATAGATAACCTTTCTCTAATTTGAATGGGTGTCTCAACATATCCTTTTCGAATGGGTGTATTTTCGTGTCATTTTCAAATGGGTGTCTATTTGTGTCCTTTCCAAATGAGTGACTCTTGAAGGGTGGTCGACATATCCTTTGGAGGGTTGATGTGGTGACTTCGGGTACACAATAATACATTACAAAAATTCATTTTCTTTTACTCTTTTGCAAATACCACAAAGAACATGCCTTATTAGACTTTTCTTTTGACAAATAAATAGAATGAAGAACATTCTTAAACAAGTAACAATAATTTTATTTTTGTTTTTTTACATAGTATTATAAGTACATCAAGGATTATGAAGACCGACTGTAGCTACATTTTTCAACACTCCCTCTTATCTAGGGAGATGTTCATAATGTGTAACAAGATGTCAACAAGTTAAAAAGTTTTCTAAATAAACATCAAGATAGATTAGCGTCATTATCAAATCAATATCAACATTACCAACATCATCAAACAACAAATACCTCACAATCATGGTACCCATATACATATTCTGCCAAAGAGACATCAATAAAAAAATATCTCTCTAGAAAGAGATCTGAGCATAATGTTGGGAGGTTACATCTCAACCTCTAAAATAATTTTCCTAATTTTAGTTAATGTACTTGACACAAGGACAACATCCCTAATTCCGGTCACAGTACACGACACAGGAAAATATCTATCCACTGTACCATTCTTCCTAATTTCGGTCAACATGCTTGACATTGGGATAACATACTTAATTATGGTAAAAACACAAGACACATGAATAATATCTATCCATGAAACTGTTCTTCCTAATTATGGTCAAATTGACATAAGGATAGTTGTTAATCCATAACATGTCTATTAATTATTTTTGTCATTTTACATGTTTGGAGACAGTGGTAAATTCCAGTGCTATAGGGCCAATATCCTCAAGATTCTCTCCACTTATCACTCCATCCACTCCATACCCTCCATCCAAACTCATGTTCTCAACACTCTCCATCATCCTAGTATCTCAAAAATCAAATTTCATCCCCTCTCTAGATTGCTACAAGAATATTGTAATTGCTATAGGAAGATCATGTAGCACTACAAGAGGACTCTGAAAGACTACATGAAAAGAATTTGAATGAAAAGACTACCAAGCATGACCTTTCAAAAGGAAAATAAAGTTCTCCCACCATGATCCACCATCTATCCATCATTCATACATCCCAGTTCACAAGAAAAATTAATATTTGTCAAAACAAACCCTCCACTCTGTCTCATCCTTAAAAATTTCTTGAAAAACACAGAGCAAATCCTCTCCATTTTAAAAAACTTACACTACTCCCTTAGAGCCCTAGCATCATCTTCCAAGCCCTATACATCCTTACTCATCACTCCCATGAAGTTAAAATACCCTGAAAGAGAAGAAAAGGACCGATACAAGAAGAAAACCTCCTCCTGTGGCAGCCTGTGCAACCATTACAAAAAGCCATAATCCTATCTTTTCCTTTCCCATCAAGTAGAGGGGGTGATACCAATTCATAAGGCACACTATAGTAACCACACCATTCCAAGCAGGACTCTCCACTAGTAACAGCAACACCTGGGACATCAACAAAGGACCTGCACACCTAGCAACAGGAACAGTCAAATACCATGAGGAGCAGAGAAGATATAAACAGGAACATAAAAACACAGTAAGACGACTCCCTTGGTGACAATACAAAGGTCCAACACTCCCGCATGCACATCCCTACATCAGTCAATCATGAGGTAGGCACATGTATGGAAACCTCTCATCTCCCCCCTATGTGTAAATAATGAAAAATGTATGAATGTCGAGAGCAGGTATTTTTATAAGATGGAGGTGGCCAGTTAAGTTGGCCACCCTCGGTCACTAAACAAAAAGTGATTGTGAGCCCTCATGTAATGTGGAGGTGTCACATTAGTCAAGTTAGGATCACAGAGAGTGGGTGGTGATTACGAGGGATGAGGGAATGATTACTTTAGGTGGGGACAACACTCTAAAATAAGAAACATTGTGCCTCTTCCAAGTCATCATAGTGATCCGAGCCTTAGCCAAAAATTGCATATAATGTACTGAGGCTCAAATTCTCTAGCATCTACGCTCATTTCAAAAATAGTTAAGGTGAGAACGAGTTTGGGGAGCCATTGAGAAGAGTCGAACCCTGCTCTTCCATTTCTATAAGAGGAAGCTATAGGAAGCCCGAGAAATTGTTGCAGGAAGCCTCAAAATGTTGGTGCACCTTGAATTCTATTGGAAATGTGAATTGAAAGAACTTGTATGGCTATAGAATAGAGGGAATATTAAAAAATTGTCATCAACTAGAAATTTCAACCCTCTACCTCCACTGAATTACACATCAGAGCTATTACTGGAAGCATCCTTCCTTAACTTAGTTGAAAACATAGAAAATAGATGGGGGAGGAATCAACATAAGGGAGCCTTCAAACACTAAAAAAATTCATCTTCACCCTCTTGTATTAGACATTTTTAGAAGACATCACTGGCTAGGATTATTTGAACTATTGAAGGGATATGATGATGACATTGCATATGACTTTTCCATGGCCATAAGCTCCCAAACAAAAATCAGTGACACCACTATGGTGAGAGGATTAGATATTTCAATCAATCCTCAACGAATTAGTAGGGTGACAACCCTTCCCCTAGGGATCCAATGGAAAAGAGAAGACAAAGCCACCAGTGCCATCGCCAAAAATAACTTCTTCATTGTTGATGAAAAACCTATTGAAGATAAGAATGGAGTGAGGAGGGAAAGCCTACCCTATCCCTGGGTGAGGTAGCTTACCATATCCTAAAATACATATCCTGTGAAGGAAGGTTGAGTGTATTCTATGGCTACCATTTTATATTACTCCATGAGTTAAGGTTTCAAGCAGAATTTCCCTTGTCCCAAAAACACAATGTACCATATGTCCTCCTACAGTCCATCAGGGACATGAGCCAAAAAGTGAGAGAGGGAAAACACTAGCACCTAGGTCACCATGGCCTCATCAAGCTGATAGTGGTAGATGATTTAAACAAACTAAGGATTCCTGTCATTTGGTCCAAATTCATTGACATGGATAGAAAGACCTTCATTAACACTCAAACCCTCACACCAAGTGAGGCCCCAACCTCTAGTGTTGGAGGAAGAGAAGGGAAAGAATAAGAAAAAGAGGCAGAGACAGAAGAGGAAAGAGAGATAGAGCTAGAGAAAACAAAGGAAGAACCAGAGGTAGAAGTAAATAAAGAGAAAGATGAAGAGAAAGAAGAGGAGCAACAGGAAAAACCAAGCCCTGAGAAAACTATTGAATCTAGAGAAGAAGGGGTATCCCTAGAGCAAACAAGTTTGTCTCCAGGACCTAGTGAAAATGAGGTAGCTACCATATTAGCTACCTTGAGCATCCTAGTCAAACCCAAAAAGAAAAGGCAAAGGAAAACTCCCCTCTACTTTAAAACTAGGAAAACCACCAGGATCAAGCAAGGGAGGCCTCAAACTCCCACAAAGGCCCCTATCACAATTGGAGATTCCCCAAGTAAAAAGAGGAGGTAGGCCCCTTTGAAAGGAAAGTTGAGGAGGTCACCTTTCCAGAAAACATATCAAATACTCTTATAGCATATGTAAGGAGGCCCACCACTAGATCAACCTCCTTTAAACAACCTAAGACACCTACCACACTCCAACAAAAAGGAAAGGGGAAGCTACAGGAAACACAGAGCATGCTACAGGAAAAAAAGAGTGTGCTACAGGAGCCTAGTCCACATCCTAGTTTGAGATCCTATTATAAATTCATTGAAGGAGGGAGAGTTATTCCCCAAAAAATTGCTATCCCACTTTTCTTTGAACTTGAAGCAGAAAGTGGAAGAACCCACAGATGAATGCTGATTGTTAAATACAAAAAGGTAGAAGACATGGGCCTTGTGGAAGAGAAGGTCCTTGAAATGGGAAAGGAGTTAAGTGAGTTAAGAGACAAAGAGTCCACAATGAGGGAACAACTACATGCATAAAATAGATGGTTGAGGAAGAAATTGCAAGCGAAGGAAACCCAATTGGACACAATGGAAAGCCTCTCCATGGAGGCACTGCAATGTAGAAAACCATCCAAGTCTTATGCACTCTTTCTCAGGGAGTAGTGGATGGAGTTCTAAATCAAGACCCTAGCATAGCATGGATCTATGCCATTTAAGGACTACAAAAAATTCATTGAGTTGTGTGAACAAAGTAGCATAGAAGACATAGCCAAATTGGCTGAGTTCTTCATGCATAACCTCATCTTGACTGATATGAATGTTTGTGATCCCAATGAAAAATTGGGGGACATGCGACTGATGATCCTAACATCTTGGATGACTCATGAGGAGGCCAGAGTTCACGAGGTAAAGAAAGTAATGGCAAAGGAAGAAAAAGAACCACTCTATATCAAGGCAGAGAAGATAAGCCTAATGGTTGTCATTAGTAATCATTAAAAATCATCTCCAGTGGTGCTGATATAGCACCCAAATACCTTGCATCCCAAGAGTAAGCCATCTCACATTTTGAAGACACACTCACGTTGTTAGGGACAGAAAGCCATCAAGCATGCCAGAGAAGATGGAATGCCTTACCCCAAAGTCTCCAGAGTAGGGAGTATCACTCTCGTGGACACCCTTGTACAAAAGACTCATGAAAAGATTAAAATTCAATTGGATTGGGCTCAAGCTCAGTCCACATTTGTTGCTCGACCTACAAGAAGGAAAGAATGAAGAAGAGGAGAGGAAGCAATGGAGAAACATAGAGAAGGATGTAGGCTTCTATCCTAAAAAAGGCACACCATCTACAGAGTCTTGGGATGTCAGAGAGGCCACCAGGGCCATGAAAGGCATGGACATAGATGACTAAGTTGCTCAGAGGGTGAGCAACAACTTCAGTAGGGGTGCAATGATGAGGCTTAGGTATATCATGAGGGTCACAATGCCATCCTCCAACTTTAAAATTATCTCTTTCTCACATTTATTTACAATTTATGTTATATTATGCTTAGTGTGAGGGGTGAAATATGTTTTGTTATGTCATGTGACCTAATATGGTTTAAATGAAGGATTTCAAGTAATTTTGAGATAATTTCAATGTAGGAGCTCGGAGTAGACAACAATGAGATATTATAGGAGATTTTCCACCTCCTTAACTCCTAAAATTAGTCAAATATCACCACTTTATCTCTCATCAACTCGAAGTCATTGGCAACCAAGAAGGACGAGGTCATTGGAAACCAAGCCAGTGTAGTTCAAGGAAGATCTAGATCCACCTTTCTCAAGTATGGGAGACAAACATCTCTATTTTCTAGGGAGTTGTTAGTAGCTACCCTTTTGTATAAATAAACATGCCAAGGAACTCATTAGGATTCAAAGTTTGGTTGCAACTAAGAGGCTATTGAGCTCAAGCACTAGTGGCTTCTATTTTTGACTTATTATGTGATGTATTTGACATTTCTACAATGATAATGAGAAGTTTCTTGTTGATCCATCACTGAGTTAGTTTAGAGGCCTGAGGCTCTTGGGTTTGGGCCCAACCCCATTAGCTTAGGTCCCTCTTATGTATTGATATTTCTTTTGGCTTAGAATGTTTGATTAGTTTTTGTATGTTAGTAGAATATGATTTCTCAAAAATTTTGTGACTGTGGCCTCTATCTCATTTCTCTCACGGGAGCATGATTAGAGGACTCTATCATCATAGCCCAAAAACATGATGTGATTTCTTGTTTATTATTTCTTGGAAAAGTATACATTTGTTATCTTTCTTTTACATATTGTAGCTTAGAAGTTAATTCATATCATAGATTAGAGGTCTTAGCATTGGTTAGATAGTTTCCAAATTCAACTCATCGTTTCCACCATTGGTTGTAATATTTTGTAAATGAAAAGAAGAGCAAGTGCATGTGATGTCGTAGGACTGTTGGACCTACTGGAAAGGGAAATTTTCACGATATCCATCTAGGACTTCTCCACTCTCTTTTGATGAGTTCCAACCATTGTTCTTGATCTCTTCTCTTTAGGTCACCGTGAACAGCCCTCTTAGTCCAAAATTGGCCTTCCTGAAGTGTTGAGATTGGCTAGGGCTGTTGGTCACCTTCTATCCATCCACTACAACCTTCATCCATCTTTCCATCCCTTGATTCCATCATCTTTACCTCCCAAACCCTCTCGGCAGCCTTCCTGTAGCATTACAAGATTTCTTTTAGCAATACAGGGATCTTGTAGCAGTGTCTTGTAGCATGCATATAGTAGCTTATTTTGCCCTTGTTGACCTGTAATGCCAATATGGCTTAGTATAGGAGTAGGTTGACCCCCTAGCTTGGACTCCATGATCAGAGGTACCACCTAAGACATTCCCTCCATTCCTTTTCCTCCACTGCAAGAGAAAATAACATTAGTTTATTCATAAAAAATTTGGAAAACAAAACATTTAGTTTGTATGCAAGTGTGAATTAGATAGATGATGCATGAAATCTTGAGTTGTGAGTTGGTAGAATAATTTTTTGTTCTCAAGTGAATTTGATATCTAGATGGTTGATTGAAATTAGAATAGTTTCCTTTCTGTAGGTAGGATAACTCTTTTGTTCTTTCATGAATTGATTCAGTAGCACTTACAAGTTGATAGAATTTACAGGTTAGATTTGAAAATCATTTACTTTTTCTACACTAAGACTAGCTTTTGAATTGTACTTTCAGTAGTTAGTTTCCCTTAATTCAGTAGAAGAATGGTCTTGGAGCCCTAATGATCAAATGACCTAGTTGGGGGTTGCATGAGTAGAATTCCATCTACTGTGTATACAACACTTTCATGTCGAAGTTTGTAGGAACCTCGGGTTGATAAATAGAGTTGAGGAGCCTCTGGGAGTTGTAGCACTCTCGGGGCAATACCAAGGCTCACCACTTTTTGGCACTGTTGTCGGGGATCGAACCCTGGTCACCTACGTGACAGGCGGGAATACTCACCACTATACTACAACAAGTACATGGACTATTGTACGTCCAAGGAAACCAAAGAAGGAATCTTTAGAATGGCTCTTGGACCTGATGAGTCCCTAGAGGACTATGAGGAAAGATTCCAACTCAGTGATACGAGGGCCAAATGCACCCTTGATCATGAGTCACTCAAGTTAGTCCTTTTTTGAGGGATCGGGGAGGACATGCTGTCTGGGGGAGACATATATCAGTTAACCTATGAAGACATCAAAGTAATGTTCAAAAACCATTCAAGGGCTAATAGGAAGAAGGGTAGGGCTAGTCAAGATTTGGTCAGTTCCTCTCCCTCCACAACATCCATCAAGAATGAAATTGGAAACATGTTGGAGGACTTTAAAAGTGAAATTTTGCATACCTTTTCTTTGCAAATGGATACCATGTAGATCAAGAGGAGACAAGAGGAAGCAAAGAGGGCCTTAGCTATCTTTTTCTCTAATTTCAATAGAAGGCACCCCATAAATGAATGTCCATTTAATGTTATAGAGGTCTGCTAAGTCTATGAGGAAAACCATGCCACAGATAAGTGTCTTTCTTTACCTGGATTGGAAGTTGTATACCAAGGGGTATAAGGTGGGGCGAAGGAACTCTATTTCATCAATAAAAGGAGGCCTCAAGGACCTTAGCCATACTAGCAAAGCATGCAAGGTTCATCCTACTCTTATTACCATCCAAACTGGAATGCACCCTTTCCACCTTAGTACTCTTCCACTCATCCATCATGGTCCACACCTCCTTCTTGGCCTTATGCACCTCAATATCCTCCCCAACCTATCAATCAACCATTTTAGCCATATGCTTCTCCACATCCTTAGTGGAATAACCCATCACAAGGGTGGAGGTCTCAACTCAACCAACCTCCTTCTTTACTGCCTCCACCTCCATCTCAACCATATATCACTCATCCTGCTCCACCTAAGAAACCTTAGATGTTTTCTCAACCCAATCTGAACCCGAATAACAAGCAAGGACAATAGGTCTACAATGGAGAGACATGTTACCCTACCTTATATGTTGTGGAGATTCAAGAAATCAACCTTAGGTTTGGAAGAGTTCTCCTAGATAACCAAACTCCATATCCACCTAAGGAGCTTGAAGAGGAAAAGGAAGAGAGTAGCCCTCAAGTAAATCCACATCCTTTTCTAGAGAGATTGATCCATCCTAACCAACACACCCCAAAAGATGCTAAACTTCTGGGGGAATTAAAGAATTTGTGTGTTAAAATTCCCCTCCTTCGAGCTATCACGTATGTTCCCATCTACAATAAGATTATCAAAGAGAAATGTTTCAAACATCCTAGGAGGAGGAAAAAAAACACCCCCACCATCAATGTTATTGGTCAATTATCTGATTTGATGCTGGGGAGAGTGATTTGCCCAAAATATCTAGACCCTTGAAGTCCTGTAGTAGACGTGCACATTGATGGCATCATTGTCCCTTACACCTTGATTGATCTTAGGGTTGACATCAATGTGATGACTAAAGAAACCATGCTAAAGCTAAACCTCCAAGGATCCTTGAGAAATACCACTACAGTGCTACAACTTTCAGATAGGTCCACAGTGGCTCCTGAGGGAGTTGTTGAGGATCTAGTGGTTCTATTGACTCATGAGAGTATCCTACTGACTTCTTGGTTCTTCAGCCCGAAACCAAATTCAATGGTTATCCTCTCCTCCTTGGAAGACCATGGCTAGCTACTACTGATGCTTACGTAAGTTGCAGGGTCAGGAACATGACCATTAAGAATAGGCATTTGTCCAAACAGTTGGTATTGTACCCTCTTGCTCAGTCATCCATTGAGCATGACTTACCCATATGGTCAGAAGAGGAGGAGGAAAATGAAGTGTATCATACAACATCCTATCCAATATGTACCCTAGATGTTGTTATAGGAGGGGGGAAACCTGATGAAGATGACCTCATTGATCAAATCCTCCATCACCAACCCCCCAATACCATGCCTCTTGATGAGCTTATGAAGGAACCTAAGGGTAATCCTTGGACTGAGTTATGCCTAGTTTCCCCAAGTCCTGCACATGTCAAAATTGTAGAATTTGGTCCATCTAGAACCTTAAATATTAACCCATCTCTCTCATCCAACCAAGAAGAGAAGTTGTGCAAAATGTTGAGAGAGCACTTAGATGCATTTGCTTGGAGCTATAAAGAAATGAAAGGGGTGCATCCTTTGGTTTGTACTCATCACATCTACATCAAGGAGGGATGCAAACCTGTGTGCCAACCTCAAAGGAGAATGAATCCAACCCTCAAAGACATAGTAAAGGAAGAGTTACAAAAAATGTTGGATGTAGGGTTCATATACCCCATCTCAGATAGTGAGTGGGTGTCCCCTCTAGTTTTGTTCCCAAACAAGAATGGGAAGTGGAGGATCTATGTGGATTATAGAGAGCTGAATAAATACACCAAGAAATACCATTTCCCTTTACCTTTCATTGATCAAGTTTTAGATGGTCTTGCAGGGAATAAGTTCTTCTCTTTCTTGGATGGATTTAGTGGCTACAATCATATCCAGATCAACCCTGAGGATCAAGATAAAACTACATTCACCTATCCTTGGGGTACCTTTTCTTATAGGGTCCTTCCTTTTGGATTATGTAATGCCCCTGCCACTTTTCAAAGGGTAGTTCTGAGCTGGTCCATGAATCTGTAGAGATCTACATGGATGATTTCACTCCCTATGGGTGTGACTTCTTGATGAGCACCAGTATTGCAGCAAGGATGCTACAACTCCTGGGCTACCAACTTTACTTATCAACCTGAGGTTCGTACAAACTTGGAGGTGACAGTTCTGTATGCACAAGTAAAAGTGATGGTTCTGCCTGTTGTCATTGTTCAGTTGGCGAGGGACCATTGGGGTTCCAAGCTAGACTTCTATAGATTCATAAGAAGCTTGATTCTTTGATGGAAGAAAGACAAATCTACTCTAAGAGAGTTACTCTACCACAGTAATGGAGAAAGCCAACATGTAATGCTCAACCACACCATACCCTAATTAACCATTTAAGAAGCTATGCTAAGAAGAAATGCTAAATCAAGAATAAACAAATGCTACTATCTAAGTTACAGAAGTAAGAAGCATCAAACAATACTAATGTGCAAGTAAAGAAACTAAACTAAATATGTTTTCACTTTTTCGGTCTTTTTATGCAAAATCAAGTATGCAAACTAATTGTTCTTGTGGATGTGACAGGTGGATTGAAGGTGTTTGAGGATGGCTAGAATTTTTATGAAGTGGTTGGATGGTATGGAGGGTCCTAGGAGTCTTTTTGTGACTTCCTAGAGGTTTTCCCTCAATTCGGCCCCAAAACCAGCCGTTTCAGGAAAACCCACAAGATGTACTAGAAACCTACACGATGATCCTGTAGGAATTACAAGGAACCTACAGGATACAACTGAGAGCTAAATGTGAGGTGTTGGAGGTGTTTGGAGGCTCAGGAGTCAATATCCAAGATAAGAGATGGCTAGATTCGCTCAATGTGTTTGGGAGAATTTTAATGAAAAATGATGAAAAACTAGTGAAGGTGATGGTGAAAGCAAGGGATGGCTAAGGTGGATGAAGTGGAAGATGGCTACTAGTTATGAAGTCTTGGTCTCCTCTTGAAGCACCTTCGCTGCATAAAACATGTGTGTCTTCCCAAAAAGTTATGCAAAAAGATACATTTTTATAAACTAGAAAAGCAGAACTAATGAATCAACTGCCTATATTATGCATGAAGAAAGTTGTTGAAGGGAATGAAAGAATGAGTGATATCTATTGTAGAAATGGAGATGGAAAATATGACAATGAAATCTACCTTGCAACGTTAACCAAATACTGAATTAAAGACAACAAACTCCAAAGCTCATAAAAGAACTCGAAATCTATGTTTTTGGGGCTGATTAAAGGTCCTCAAGTCATGGTCCCAGAGGGAGAAAGTGAGGCCGAGACACCTGCTAACAACCTTGTGGTGATAATTTTTCTCTTTACTAACCTTCTACTTGAATTAAAGCACAAATGGAAGCAAACTATCACACAACCAATCAAATCTACACTACTTGTAAAGGAAATGCATCTGATAAGCAAATTAACAATTAAGCTATGAACCTACACTAAAAATACGTACAATCGAGAGGAGCCTCGACTGCTAGGGTTGGGCCCTAACCCAAGAGCTTCAGCCCTCTGAGTTAACTCAGTGTTGGCTCAAAACAAAACTCATTCTTATTACCAAAACAACAAATTACATCAAAATAACTGTCACAAGTCTTACAGCTCGAAAATAGAGTAGAGTTTTACAATAAAAAATACGAACCCTACTGAGGTCATATGCCTCTCTACTTATACATCTAAAGTATCCAACGACTTCCTTAAAATTAGGGAGGCTCAGCTCCCAAACTTGAGATAAACTGGTGCTTTGACTCTTACTTGCTCAGCTGCCTTCTAGTCCTCATTATTTGGTTGTTTGCACTTTTAGTTGATGGAGGAATATTCGAATGGAGGGGTAGTAAATGAGGAGGATTTACCTCCTCTAATCCCTCTCCCTTGTCCCATTCGAGTTTTGACCTTAGTCTTTGCCAAAATTCCTTGATTTTCTCCTTTAACCCTGCAAATGCATATTAGACCACAAAGAAAAATATCCAACTCTAACTCACCTCATAAACAAAATATAATCAAAATCATGCAATAATTTATCAAAATAGTTGGTTTGACTAAGCTAGGAGGTGAATTAAGGCCCATATAATTACCCAATGATGAGGCTCATCACTTCCTGGAGGCTCTCTTTAACCTAGGGAAAGTTCTGAAGAAGTGCATTGAAATGAACCTCTTGCTTAGTCTTGAGAAGTGTGAATTTTTAATGAATGCAGGGAATATCCTTGGCCATTCAATATCTCAGGAGGGAATACAAGTGGACCCAAACAAAATTTCCATCGTGAAAAGGGTCCCTACTTCTCAAAAGTAGATGGATGTTAGGAGTTTCTCGGGCTTAGCTGGATACTATAGGAGGTTTATCAAGGACTTTAGCAAAGTAGCCTCACCATTGTTTCGATTGCTGGACAAGGACTCATAATTTTATTGGATAGATGGCTGCCAAGAGGTCCTAAAGATATTAAAATACAAATTAACCACTACACCCATACTTACAGGCCCAAATTGGGCTCTACCTTTCCATATCCATGCTAATGCATCTGACAAAGTATTGGGGGCAGCTTTAGGACAAATAGATGGTAAGTTACCTTATGACATTTACTTCATTAGTAAAAACTTGTCTAAGGTTGAATTGAACTACACTATAACTGAGAAAGAACTCCTAGCTGTTGTACACTCTTTGAACAAATTCAGACACTACATCATTGGATACCAAAATTTTGTGCATACTAATCATGCAACTATCAAATACATGATGAACAATCCTGATGTGAATGCTAGAATAATTAGATGGTTGCTATTATTACAACAATTTGATTTAACTATCATTGAAAAACTTGGAAAATAAAAGTTAGTTGCAGATTTTCTATCTAGACTTGCTTTATCTGCAGGTGATGAAAGGATCGTTGATGATCAACTTCCAGATGAACACTTATTTTCTATCTTAGTTCTCTCTCCATGGTTTTTTGACATAGCCAACTACCTAGTTGCTACAAGGTTTCCTTCAAATCTCTCATCTAGGGAGAAAATCAGAATTGTAAGGAAGAGCGCCCCTTTCACTTGGATTGAGGGCAATCTCTTCAACCTGGGACCATATCAAATCTTAAGGAGATGTGTCAGGGAAGAAGAATTCTTTGACATCCTCTCAACCTGCCATGATGGGCCCTATGGAGGTCATTGTTCTTCCAAGAGAACGAATTTCAAAGTTCTACAAGCTGGGTATTACTGGCTCACTCTCCACCAAGATGCAAGAAGATATACCAACAGATGTGATAAGTGTCAAAGGATGGGGAAACCCACACCCGAGGATGAAATTCCCCTACAACCCCAGGTAGATTTGGAGCCATTTGACAAGTGGGGAATGGATTTCATTGGGCCAATTGATCCAACATTAGGGCAGAAAAAGCACATCATTTTGTGCACTGATTATTTGACAAAGTGGACTGAGCCAAAGGATATCAAGGTGATAATAGAGGATAAAGTGGTTGAGTTCTTAAGGGAGAATGTGTTCTACAAATTTGGGTACCCTAGAGAGATAGTCATTGACCAGGGAGCTCAATTCATATCACATCTGATCGAGAATCTATTAAGGCAACATCATATCAAGTACATAAAATCTATTGCCTACCACCCTCAGGCCAATGGACAAGTAGAGGTTACAAATCGGGAATTATAGGGCATCCTCACCAAGGTTGTGAGTAGCGGCAAGCGGGATTGCGCAGACAAGTTAGTGGAGGCCACTTGGGCCTATAACACAACTAAGAAAACAAATATTGGTTTTAGTCCATTTGATTTGGTCTATGGAAAGAAAGCTCTGCTCTCTATTGAGTTTGAGTATAATACTTTGAGAATGGCAGCCCAGTTGGATTTAGATGTCACCAAATCACAACAAGAGAGGCTTCTCTAGTTAAATGGCTTGGATGAGTTTAGAATGCGGGCCCTTCTACACATCGAAGTTATACAATTGCAGAGGAAGGTCTGACATGGTAAGCTGGACAAAGTTTTTCAGGAAGGGGATTGACCTTACTATATGACTCTAAGTTCAAGGATTTGAAAGGAAAACTGATGGCAAGATGGTTAGCCCATACCTGATAAAGCAATTTCATGATAATGGAGCTGTTCAAATCAGGACCATTAATGAGGAAGCCATTCCCTTTCTTGTCAATGGATACATGTTGACGGTATACAAAAAGCCTATGTCTAAGGAATAATTCATCAGCACCATCAGCAAAGAGGTTAATGTGATTGGAAGTGTCATAGCTTCCAAGTCACAAAATTCCTAGATACGGTTTAAAAAATAAAAATAAAAAGCGCCTGGATGAAAACCTTTATGAGGCATCTGAGGAAACTCTTGGGTTGAAAACCTTCCTGAGGCAGCCTAGGAGTAAAGAAAAATAAAAAATAAAGATCCCTGGGTGAAAACTTCTCTTGAGGCTCTTGGGGCAGACATACAGGTTGAAAACCTTCCTGACGCAACTTGTGTGTCTCAAAAAACAAAGAAGAATCTTAGGACATGGATCCACAACATGTTTGTTAATTATTTTTGTCATTTTACAGGTTTGGAGACAATGGAAAATTCCAAAGCTACAGGGCCAACATCCTCAAGATTATCTCCACTTATCCCTCCATCCACTCCATATTCTCCATCCAAAATCATGTGCTCACCACTCTCCATCATCCTAGTAGCTCAAAAATGAAATTTCAAACCCTCTTTGGATTGCTACAGGAAGATCCTGCAGCACTACAAGAGGACTCTAAAAGACTACAGGAAAATAATCTGAACTAAATGACCACCAAGATTGACCTTGCCAAATGTAAATAATTTTCTCTCTCCGTGATCCACCATCTATCCATCATTCATACATCCTAGTTCACAAGAAAAATTAATATTTTTCGAAAAAACTCTCCACTCTCTCTCATCCTAAAACATTTCTTGAAAAACACAGAGCACATCCTCTCCATTTTCACAAACATACACTACTACCTCAGATCCCTAGCATCATCCTCCAAGCCCTCTACATCCTTACTCATCACTCCCATGTAGTTAAAAGACCCTGGAAGAGAAGAAAAGGGCTACTACAGGAAGAAAACCTCCCCTTGTATCAGTCTATGCAACCATTACAGAAAGTCATAATCCTAGTTTTTCCTTTCAAATAAAGTATAGGGGCTGATACCAACTCATGAGGCGCTCTGTAGTAACCATACCACTCTAAGAAGGACTCTCCACCAGCAGCAATAACACATGGGAAATGAAAAAAGGACCTGCACACAAAGTAAAAACAACAATCAAATACCATGAGGAGCAAAGAAGATATACACACGAACAGAAAAGCACAGCAAGAAAAATTCCTTGGTGACCATACAAAGGTCCAACACTCCAACATGCACATCCTTGCATCAACCAATCATGAGGTAGGCACACGTATGGAAACCTCTCATCTCCTCCCTATGTGTAAATGATGAAAAATTTATGAATGTTGAGAGGATGTATTTTTATAAGCTGGAGGTGGCCAGTTAACTTGGCCACCTTAGGTCAGTAAACAAAAAGTGATTATGAGCCATCATGCAACGTGGAGGTTTCACATTAGTCAAGTTAGGATCACACAGAGTGGGTGGTGATTAGGAGGGACGAGGGAATGATTACTCTAGGTGGGGACAACGATCCAAAAGATGAAACCTCGTGCCTTTGCCAAGTCATCACAACACTCCGAGCCCTAGCCAAAAATGGCATATAATGTATTGAGGCTTGAATTCTCTTGCATCTACGCTCATTTCAAAAATAGCTAAGGTGAGGACGAGTTTGGGGATCCATCGAGGATAGTCGAACCTTGCTCTGCCATTTCTACAGGAGGAAGCTATAGGAAGCCCCAAAAATTGCTACAAGAAGCCTCAAAGGGTGAAGGAACGCTGCCAAGGGTCAATTTGGTCTCCAATTGATTATCCTTGTCCCAAGCCATGTGGTAAAGACTAAGTGCACCCTCTCATTCACCTGTCCATAACGTGTATGTTGGTGCACGCTGAATTCTACAGGAAATATTAGTCATTTTGTGAATTGAAAGAACTTGTCTGGCTATAAAATAGAGGGAATATTAAAAATTGTCATCAACTAGAAATTTCAACCCTCTACTTCCACTGAATTACACATTAGAGCTATTACAGGAAGCATCCCTCCACTTTGTTGAAAACAGAGAAAAGAGATGGGGGGAGGATTCAACAGAAGGGAACCTTCAGACACTAAAATAACTCATATTCAACCTCCTATATTAGACATTTTTAGAAGACATAAGTGGCTAGGATTCTTTGAACTATTGAAGGGACATGATGATGACATTGCATATGAATTTTCCATGGCCCTAAGCTCTCAAACAAAAGTCAGTGCCACCACTATGGTGAGGGGATTAACTATTTCAATCGGTACTAAGCTAATTAGTAGGGTGACAACCCTTCCCCTATGGATCCAATGGAAAAGAGAAGACAAAACCATCAGTGCCATTGCCAAAAGGAACTTCTTCACTGTCGATGAAAAACATATTGAATACAAGAATGGAGGGAGGAGTGAAAGCCTACCCTATCCCTGGGATGAGGTAGCCTACCATATCCTAAAATAGATTTCCTATGAAGGAAGGTTGAGTGTAGTATATGGCTACCATTTTAGATTACTCCATGAAATAAGGTTTCAAGCAGAATTTCCCCTGGTCCAAAGACTCAGTGTACCATACTTCCTCCTACAGTCCATTAGGGACATGAAACAAAAAGTGAGAGAGGGAAAACACCAACACCTAGGCCACCATGGCCTCATCAAGATAATAATGATAGATGCTTTGAACAAAATAAGGATTCTAGTCCTTTGGTCCAAATTCATTGATATGGACAGAGAGACCTTCATTGAGACTCAAACCCTCACACTAGGTGAGACCCCAACCTCTAGTGTTGGAGGAAGAGAAGGGAAAAAAGAGGAAGAGGTAGAGGTAGAAGAGGAAAGAGAGATTAAGGAAGAGAAAACAGAGGAAGAACCAAAGGTAGAATTAGAGAAAGAGAAATATGAAAAGGAAGAAGAGGAGTAATAGGAAAAACCAATCCCTAAGAAAACTAATGAATCTAGAGAAAAAGGGGTATCCCCAAAGCAAACAAGTTTGTCTCCATGACCCAGTGAAAAAGAGGTAGTTTCCACCTTAACTACCTTAAGCACCCTAGTCAAACCCAAAAAGAAAAGGCAAAGGTGAACTCCCCTCTACTTTACAACTAGGAAAAGCACCATGATCAAGAAAGGGAGGCCTCAAACTTCCACAAAGGCCCCTATCACAATTGAAGAGTCCCCAAGCAAAGAGAGGATGTAGGGCCCACTTAAAGGAAACTTGAGGACATCACCTCTCTAGAAAACATATCAGAGACTCCTATATCATATGTAAGGAGGCCCACCACTACATCAACCTCCTTCAAACAACCCAAGACACCTACCACACCAACAAAAAGGAAAGGGGAAGCTATAGGAAACATAGAGCATGCTGCAGGAAAAACAGAGCATGCTAAAAGAAAAATAGAGTGTTTTATAGGAAGACCAAAAGGTGCTACGGGAAGGGAAAAATGAGCAACAGGAGGGGCAGAAGGCAACACAACAGTTACATGAGGGGGCATCTTCCTCAAAAACATTTGAGAAGGAATTCGTAGAGCTACAGGAACCTAGTCCACAACCTAGTTTGAGCTCCTATTATAAATTCATTGAAGGAGGGAGAGCTATTCCCCAAAAATGTGCTATCCCACTTTTCTTTGAACTTGAAGCAGAAAGAGGAAGAACCCAAAGATGGATGTAGATTACTAAATCCAAAAAGGTGGAAGATGTGGGCCTCATGGAAGAGAAGATACTTGAAATGGGCAAGGATTTAAGTGAGTTAAGAGAGAAAGAGTCCACAATGGGGGAAGAACGCAGGTAGAAAATAGATGGTTAAGGAAGAAATTGCAAGAGAAGGAAACCTAACTGGCCACAATGGCAAGCCTCTCCATGGAGGCACTACAGGGTAGACAACCATCCAATTCATATGCACTCTTTCTCAAGGAGTAGTGAATGTAGTTCCAAATCAATACCCTAGCACAACATGCATCCATGCCATTTCAGGACTACAAACAATTCCTTGAATTGTGTGACCAATGTAGCATAGAAGACATAGCTAAATTCGATGAGTTCAATATGCATAACCCCATCTTGACCGATATAAATGTTTGGGATCACAATGCAAAGTTGGGGGACATGAAACTGATGGCCCTAACATCTTGGATGACTCACAAGGAGGCTAGAGTTGAGGAGGTAAAGAGAGTAATGACAAAGGAAGAAAAAAAACCACTCTATATCAAGGCAGAGTGGATAAGCCCAATGGATTTCATTAGTAATCATAGCATCATCTCCAATGATGTTGATCTAGCACCTAGATACCTTGCACCCAAGAGCAGGCCATCTCACATTTTGAAGACACACTTAGGTTGTTAGGGACAAAAATCCAGCGAGCATGCCAGAGAAGATGGAATGCCTTACCCAACAGTCTCCAGATCAGGGAATATTTCTCTCCTGAAAGATTGAGGAATGCAATGGAAATGAAACCCCTATACAAAAGACTCATGTAGAGATTAAAAATAAACTAGATGGACTCAAGCTTAGTCCAACTTTGTTGCTGGTCCTACAGGAAGGAAGGAATGAATAAGAGGAGAGGAAGTAGTGGACAGACATAGAGAAGGATGCAAGCTTCTATCCTCACGAAGGAACACCATCTGTAGAGCCTTGGTATGTCAGAGAGGCCACCAGGGCCATGAAAGACATGGACATAGATGACTGAGTTTCTCAGAGGATGAGCAAAGACTTCAGTAGGGTGTGACGATTAGGCTCATCAATAGGTATATCATAAGGGTCACAGTGCCATCCTCCAACTTTAAAATTATCTCTTTCTCAAATTTATTTACAATTTTTGTTATATTATGTTTAGTGTGAGGGGTGAAAGATGTGTTGCTATGTCATGTAGACTAATATGGTTTAAATGCAGGAATTGGAGAAGTTTTGAGATAATTTCAATGTAGGAGCTCAAAATAGACAATAGGGAGAGATTCTAGGAGATTTCCCACCTCCTTAACTCCTTCAATCAGTCAAAGATCACCACTTTATCTCTCATCAACTCGAAGTCATTGGCAACCAATATAGACGAGGTCATTGGTAGCCAAGCCAATGCATTTCAAGGAAGATATAGATCCACCTTTCTCGAGTTTGGGAGACAAACAACTCTATTTTCTAAGGAGCTTCTTGTCGCTACCCTTTTGTATAAATAAACATGCCAAGAAAATCATTAGGATTCAAATTTTGGCTGCACCTAAGAGGCTATTGAGCTCAAGCACTCGTGACTGTTTTTTTTGACTTATTATGTAATGTATTTGACATTTCTACAATGATAATGAGAAGTTTCTTGTTGATCCATCACGTAGCTAGTTCAGATGGATGAGGCGCTTTGGTTTGGGCCCAACCCCAGTATCTTCGGTCCCTCTTATGTATTAATATTTCTTTGAGCTTAG
>APFE031244920.1:1650-17370 GCA_000404065.3 Pinus taeda | reverse complement strand
ACCTAACAATAATAATATAAACCACAAAATAACAATAGAGGGATTCTATGGGGCACAGTAATAACAATATGGGGGCAATAGGGGCACAACAATATTAATAAGGGGTATAACTACAATAGTAATGGGGTAATCACTAGTATTATAGGGACCCAACAATCTGATAGCTAGATGGTTGATTGCAATTATATTAGTTTCCTTTTTGTGGGTAGCAGAACTCTTTTGTTCTTTCGTGGATTGATTCAGTAGCATTTACAAGTTAGAGTTGAAAAACATTTACTTTTTCTACACTGCGACTATCTTTTGAATTGTACTTTCAGTAGTTAATTTCCCCTAATTCAGTAGAATAATGGTCTGGGATTCCTAACGATCAAATGACCTAGTTGAGGGTGGCATGAGTAGAATTCCATCTACTGTGTATATAGCGCTATCACCTCGAAGTTTGTAAAAACTCTGGGATGATAAATAGAGTTGAGGAGCCTCTGGGAGTTGCAACACTCTTGGTGCAGTACCAAGGCTCTCCAATAACATCCCTATTTCTGGTTAAGGTGACACAGGAAAAATATCATGATGTAGTCAAATCCATGTTCACTCCCAGCCAGAAAGGTATTCTCCACAAGTCCTAGCTTATCTCTAAAATACACAAATTTCCCTTTGGAGAGAGCCTTTGTTAGAATGTGAGCTATATGCTCATCATTGGAGATTTACTAAATCTTTAGAGCTCCCTTCCACACCATTTCATCAATATAGTGATATTTGATACCGACATGCTTTTTATTTCCATGGAAGACTGGATTCTCTGAAAGTTTCAATAGACAACTCTAATTGTAACAAAATATCACGGAAGAATCCAACACCTGATCAAATATTCTGGTAAGAAATTTTCAAAGCCAAACTATTTCACAACAAATAACATAGGAAACCATATATTCATCTTCAAGAGAAATAAGTGCCACAGATCACTGCTTCCTGCTTATCCAATAAGCCATTGCAGAGCCCAACAAAACCATCCACTAGTCATACCCTTCCCATCTTCAACAATTCCAGCCCAATCAGAATTAGAGTATCCTAGCAACTGAATCTGACTGATTGTAGTGTACCTCAGACAATAATCAACAATACCACAAATATATCTAAGCATGTGCTTTGAAGAAATCCAATGATAATTCTTTGGCTCCATCTGAAACTAGCTCAATGTATTCACTATAAAGAAAATATATGGGTGAGTATTAACCATGTACATCAAAGAACCAAACAATTGTCAGTACATGGATGGATCAATAAGATGAGAATAAAAATATCTTAACTTCCTTATGTTATTTATCATGGGATTTCCCATAGGTTTGCACTCCATCATCCCAAACGTTTTCAAGATCTTGAAAACATACTTCCCTTGTCCAAGAAAGATTTCACCAAGTTTCCATAAAACTTCTAGACCCAAATAATAATGCATCAATCCAAGATCCTTCATATCAAATTTAGCAGTGGACTACCTCTTACTCAGAAGAATGAGACACTCCACACATGTCAGAAGTAAGTCATCTACATATAGTAATAAGATCACAATTTTATTCTTCAAACTTTGATATAAAGGTTCATATCAACTTCACTCTTGACAAAACCAAGCCTTGTCAAATAACCATCAATGTAATATTTCTATGCTCTCGATGTTTGCTTCAGTCCATTCAAGGATTTATTCAACCTGCATATGTGAGACTCTTTCTAACCCTTGAGGTTGTTCTATGTACACCTCTTCCTCAATTACACCATTAAGGAAATAAATCTTTATATCCATTTGATGTATATTCCATCCCATAGATGTTGTAATAGAAACAACGGATCTAATTATTGTAAACTTGGAAGTAAGAGCAAAGGTCTCATCATAACCTTCTCCCTCTCTATAGGAGAATCCTCGAGCCACAAATGTTTCCTTATATTTGTAAATACCTCCATCTGTTGCATGTTTAATCTTATAAATCCATTTTGAAGTTACAATATATTTTCCTTCAGGTCTTGACACAATTTCTCGGACATCATTCTTCGTAATTGATTGATATCCTCCTGTCATAGCATCTCTCAAACCTGCTGACAAGATGCTTCTTCATAGGTAGAAGATTCATAATTAATAAGCTTTGTCGTAATGTTGCATATCCATAATATCTTTTAGTCTTCTTTAATTCACTGAATGTGCCACAGGGAGCAACATGTCCTTCCACATCTTGTAATGCAGTCCTTAACTAGATTGGTCCCTTTTTTACTTCCAGGAACAATGATAGGATCCATAGGTTTAGTTGGTTCTTTAGGTTCTTCTAAGTGATCAACAAATGATTCAGTAGGATGATACAAGCTTCCTTCTTCAAGGGCCTTAGGTTCTTCATCTTCATTAGTATCCATGAGAGCTTCATTGGATTTCTTGAAGGCAACACTTTAATCAAAGGTAACATCTCGACTAAGCTTGATATGATGTTGTCCCTTGACGTAGATTCTATAGGATTTAGAGGATTCACTATATCCAACCAAGATTTTTTTCTTGCCTAAAGGATCTAGCTTCTTCCTCTTTTCCTTAAGTATGATAATATATATAGGACAATCGAAGATTCTTAAATAATCAACACTTGGATTTTGTCCAGTAAATGCTTCTTCATGGGTGAGGTTGTTTAACACTCAATGAGGAATCCTATTTTGAATGTATAAAATGGTCATGATGGATTATCCCCATAGGAACATGGGAAGATCTTGATCATGTAGCATTTCTCTGGAAAAATCTTCAATAAATCCATTCTTCCTTTCAACGAATCCATTTTGTTGTGGATTATAGGGAACTATTAACTCCCTCTTAATCCCAACTTCCTTACATAATGCAACCAACTCCCTGGATGTGACTTCTACTCCATTGCCAGATCTCAAGATATTGATCTTCTTTGCAGACTAATTCTCGATTTGGGCTTTGAATTCCTGAAACTTTTCAAACACTTCATATTTTGTCTTCAATAGGTAAGTTTTGCGAGAGTAATTATCAATAAAATATGCATAGTACAAGGCACCTCCAAGAGATTTCATAGACATAGGACCACAAACATCAAAATGAATCAGATCTAAAATTTCTTTAGCCCTACTATCACTGTTAGGGAATGATTTCTTGACATTTTTCCAAAGGGAAAATCCTTTGCAAGTTCCTTCATGATCAATTTGAAGCTTGCACATGCCTGTCACTATTTTACTTAAACAAGGAAATGTTTTGTAATTAAGATGGGCATAACTCTTATGACATAATTCACACGGATTGATATCATTGTGGACCAAGGCTTGAGGAGGTTGACTTAGGATTCTATATAACCTTCCTTCATGAACACCAATAGTTATAACATTCTTTATACTAGATCCTTTGGGCCAGACAATCACTTTTCCATCAATAAAAGCTACTCTATCACCTTTATGTTCTATACGTGAAATAGAGACCAAATTATTTTTCAAACCTAATACATAGAGTATATTGTTGAGATTAACGTTCTTGCCAAATTCCAATTTGATAGAGGTATCTCGAACTCCTTCAATCAGATAATTATTGTTGTCTCCAAGCTTGACCTTATGAGATGATTTTTCTTTTGATAGACTTGAGAGATTATCATGATCACATGTCATGTGTCTTGAGGCACCATTGTCAATGACCCACATATTGTCGTCATCAATTAAACCTATGAGAGGAGAGAAGTAATAGAAATATTTATCATCTTCATTCTTGATCTTCTTTGGAAGTTCCACATCATCAATTTTTGAAGCATGATGCCTGCCTCTCCTCTTTTTTGTTATTTGACTTTTAAGGGAAATCATTTCTATAGTTCCCATATTTGTGGCATACATAAAATTTAACTTTTGACAAGTATTGAGGAGGATGTCTTCTACCTGTATTAGCATTTTCTTTTAAAATCCAAAATTCTTTTTTCCATTAAAATTTCTTGATTGTGCAACAAAATCATGTGAGTCTGGTTCTTGAATCTTCCCTTTAGCTTTAAGTCTTGACTCTTCTTGTGTACAAGTTGTCCACAGTTCATCAAAGGATGGAGTATCCTTTATAGCATAAATTCTACTAGCAAATCCATCCCATAAATCAGATAGCCCATTGATTTTTGTGGCTATCAATTATGATTCAACAACCAATTCACCCATGCCTTGAAGTTGGTCCCTTACTTGTGCTATCTTCATAAAGAAGGAGGCCACTGATTCATCCTTATTCAATATCACATCACGAAGTTGATTCCTTAATGATATCATTTGACTTGTGTTATTAATTTTATATAGATTGACCAACTTATCATACACTTCCTTC
This sequence comes from Pinus taeda, assembly GCA_000404065.3. NCBI lineage: Eukaryota > Viridiplantae > Streptophyta > Pinopsida > Pinales > Pinaceae > Pinus > Pinus taeda. Next base: position 13,046 of record APFE031244920.1, on the reverse strand, counting down.
GATGTGGTCAATTATGATACAATAGGAGTTAGATGGTCCTTATGGGACTCAAATAATTCTTTGGTCCTTAACTTCACCTTTTCTAAAATTAGCTTTTCCCTCATCATCCTCAAGTTGAGATATGTGACCTTTTACATATTGAAGGAAATCATGTTCCTCTAAAACCAAATCAATCTTGTTTTTCCATGCCTTGAAATTGGATTATCCTTGAATTTTGTTACTTTCATTGGAAGAAGAAGCCATTTGTTCACAAGCCTTAGGCATAGGTAAATGAGGAGAAGAGACTTCCTTCCAAGAGAAAGTTGATGAAGGGAGATGTCCTTCGTGTTCCTTCTTGAGAGAGAGAGAGGGATTCATGAAATTGTGATCTTCAACTTCCTTGCTTCACCAATGATCTGATACCATGTTGAAAAATATAGTGCAATAGATACAAGCACTATTTATGAATTATGATAATTACTTGTGAATATATATTATATTTATTTTAACATTAATGTAACAACCATGGTGAAAAGTTCATGTAATAAAAGTTAATAAAGGCAAAATAAGACCAGGGTTAAGGGACACTTATTCCAAGGTGAATGTTGGGAAAAGATATCCTAGTGGGCATCATTCGATGTGTGTTTTGGCTAAGGAAAATTGGAAAAGGCAAAGGAAAAGGCATTCAAAGGCAAAAAGGGATTTTTGACACATTTATTTAGGAAAATAATAAAAATTAGGAGAAAAGGAGGTGAAAGGTCACAGGTTGCATGTCAGGAGGAAATTGAAGGAAAATAATGGAAAATGAAGAAAATATAGGCCTCATTCATAAAAAGGCTTCTGAGGATCAATTGGTAACCTTTTTTCAGTTCAAGTTTGGTGCTCTCTCATTACACACACACTCTCTCTCTCTCACTCACTCTTGGCCACTTAGAGTTTTTTTGGAGCACCTAACTTTGGATCAAGGAAGGAAAAGCAAGCAAAGGGAAAGGAAGGAAAGCAAGGATCAAGGAAAGGAAAGCATGATCAAGAAAATTCAACAGGAATATTTGTAGGTAACATATTGCATGTGTGGTTTCCTAGTTGGTTTGGACATGCATGGCTTTGCATGTTGGTGTATGGTTCTCTTGCTATCAGTTGCATGGTTTTCTCAGGTTATGACAGTGGATTTCAGCCTAGCCTTGCCTTTTTCCAGATGCTATGGTATGTTGGGATGTTTATCTTGGTTTTGAGCTTTGGTTTGCCAGATTGTTTTTGGAATCCTACGAAAAGGTGTTCTTAAGTTTCATTCCCAAAGGCCTAGGAATCCCTTGATCAGTTTTTGTGGGATACACGGTAAAGCCTGCGAGAGAAGTCTCGGTTTAGGGCCTAGTGATCTGGGTTTGGATTGTGGTAAAGCCTGAAAGACTAGTCTCAATTTAGGGCCTAGTGATCCGAATGGGATTGCGGTAAAGCCTGAGAGACAAGGAGATAGAAAAATTCCTCAAGGATAGTGATGGATTCCAGATGGCATTCCAAGTTCTGTTCGGCTGTGATCGAAGCAATGGTTTTGGTGTGATCACAGTTTGATGAGGGTGGAGGTGGTTTAACCTATAGATTCCCTTGGTTGTTCTTGGATTGATTGTTCTATGAGATCCCACATTCATGCTTGGAATATGGCACAGGGGTGACTAGTTGAAAGAGAGATTTTGTTCAGCCATGTCTATGGTCATGTGGTACGTGGAAGTCCTAAACTTGGTCGTATTTTCCTATGATTAATAAAAGCTAAGTTCTCTTACTTTTTCACTTGTTTAGATGTGGATTTAATGATTATCATATCTTTGATATTTACATGGGTTAATGTTGGTTATAAGCATGGTCATATGATTGCTTCATGTCATGGTTAATTCATCTATTTACTTGTAATTACTAAATGAATGGATGCAAGACCTAATTGATGTTATAACAATTCAATAGAGAAGGTAGTGAACCTTCTGGTTATGTTTCATAAGTGATTTCAATGATTTATTCTCTGTCTTCTTTCATAGACTTGTAGATTGCATTGATGCCAGGTGTTTGACATAATGTCAGTCCCGATTGGGGTTTTGAGTTATCAACATTTTTATCATGTCTTTGATTGATTCTGGAGGTTGTAACAAATTTTGGGCAGATGCTGGGATTATGGGATAGAAAAGTTGCTCAAATCTTGGGGTCGCTCGCACAGGTCTGCTGAGAAAATTCCATTGTCGCTGGCACATAGGCCTATGAGAGCAACTTTGGGTTAAAAGGTTTAAATCATTAGTTAGACTCAAGGACAGGATGTCTAAGTGGTTGACATGTCTTTGGAAGGGTGTTGTTGCTGATGTGGATGGGTTTGTTTGATATGTTTCGTCAGTTTCATTTCCTTAAGGTCACCAAGGAAGTTGAATCCCTTATAGTAGTCTCTATCGTCACATGCTTACCCCTTATGGCAGGTTGCTTGGGTGGACCTGGGAGGAGGGGGTGTTATAGATTGGAATTAGAGCATGGTTGTGTTCTCCTTGGGTGAAAGTGCTTGGTCATGCATTCATGTCAGTTGCATGTTTGTCTCTTACACTTGCATTCTAGGTGCTTGTTGCATTGCATCATGTTGATCATGTTTGTAGTAAGGTTATCTTGAAGAACTTGGTGTGATTTTGTGGAATGCATTGTTAGAAGTATATGAATGGTTGCATATGGTTATATGCCGCTTACATGATTTCTTATATGTCTCTTGACTACATCCTTGTATATCAGGTGCATTCTTGAATGTTTGATTACATGTATCCATCTTATGGGTTGGTTACAATAATTGCTCGATTATGCTCGACTGCACGCATTTAGGCATATGTGTAGTTGATTAGGCATTGGTTATGCATGTTTATAGTTCTATGTATCAATGTGTACAATGGAGTAATGGTTTTTGTCATGCATGAGCTCATAGCATGCATTATTGATATGGCCTTGCATTAATGATTGGACCCTAACTAAAATAATGTTTATGTGTCGACACACTTATTCGATATATGTCTATATGCTATTATGTTCATGTTGTACATGTATCACGCTGATTTGATGATCTTGCAGACAAGGCATCCTCCCTGAATTATGCTAAGGTACATTGGTTTATTGTGATTTGGTTCAACTGACATAGTATGCCTTGTAGGAAAGAGATCAAATGGCTAGCAATGTGGTAGACTACATAGAATCTCCCTATGGATCATATGGGAAGTATGGTGTGGGGAACTCTTTGGACTTGGAAAACACCTTGAGAAGCCATGAAGGAAGAAACAAGGAGTTGCAAATCAAACAATGACAAAATCATGCAGACATAAGAGAAACAAACAGAGGTGAATGCGATACTACTTCAGAGTTTGTCAGATTTGCAGCAACAAGGACCACTTCAGATCAGCCATGGACACGAGGACAAAACTAATGGGGCATATGGTGGTAGGTCTCCTAGTAGACATAGGTAAGATAAATATGACATGATCAGAGATAGCAGGTTGTTGGACACTCTCAATAGGAGAGGTGACCGAGACAGGTATTATTCCAATTCTGGTTCTAATAGACATTATGATCATCATCATTATCATCCTTATAGGAGGAGTGATAGGGGATACTTGCCGATGAGTTTAAGAAATAAAATCCACCTACCTTTGATGGAGAAATGAAGAAATCACAAGATGCATAGGCATGGTTGCTTGGTATGAAGAAATTCTTCTAATTGCATGATTATTCAGAAAACATGAAAGCAAAGATAGCCACTTTGAGTATTAAAGGTAAAACATATATTTGGTGGGAATGCATGAAGAATGTCAAAGGTATACATGAGTGTTATAGCTCCAAATCTCACTATTATGGTTTGTGATGCTGCATTCATGGCCTAGGGAAACCCCTCCTTCCAGACCTGGTCTAAAATCTAAAAAACAATGTTTTATTCCCTGTACGCGACATTTCCCTGAGTTAAACGCGTGTATATGCGGGTTCATATATACCCAACCCGCGTATATGTATTAAAACACTTAAAAAATTATAAAACTCCCTATTTTCGGGCGGAGATCGTGGGTTTTACTTACTGATCACCTGTTAGTGCCCGTAGCCTCAACTGTCCCAAACCAATTCCTAACTAAAAAACTACTTTGGAATTGGTATAAAAAGACACCAAAGGGAAGGCCAAAGGGAGGAGAGAATATAGAGAAAGGTTATTATACCGAGATTTCCCCCTGATCAGGTCTGAAGACCCTTGTGCCTTCTGCACTTCCCCCATTTTGTACAGGAAACCCTTGTTTCCTTGTGATTGGGTGTTCACCCCTTAGTTATGACATCTTGGAGTGAGTATCGGAAGGAGACCTACTAGAGGCTTGAGGCGGGACGGATCCAGAAGGAGGTTGAGCTTTGAGCCTGCAGAAGTGGTTTAGGTGATATTGCTCTTTTTTGTACTATTCTATTTGTCTAATAAAGAAACACGTCTTGTTCCCGATATGCTTCTTTCTTTATGTTAATGATGTTCATGTTTGAATTTCATGTATGAATGGATGTCTAAAAGTTTATAACTAACTCCTTTCTTGTATAACATAAAGATGATTTTCACATAAATCTTTGTCCATATACTACTGCATTCTTTGGAATTGTTGTTGTTGCAGGGCAAAGGAGCGGAAGGGACGTGAAGAGGGGTTTGGACCCTTGAGGAACTACCCAAACGTAGGACCTGAGGTACGTCCTTCTCACTTTAGAAATAGTTTTTTCTAGCATAATAGCTGTGTGTGTGCATGTTTCTTGATTTAGACAACTTTCAGTCTGCTAGGGTTCCACCCAAGAGCCTTAGGGGATAAAATCCCGCAACAGAACTGGCGACTCCACTGGGGAACAACACTTTTGTTGTTCCTAGTTGGGAATTTGTCAAGCCTGTCAGGGCTCAGTAGCTTGCTGGCTTATTGTTATTATCTGGTCTGTTTCTTACTTCTGAGTTTTACCAGTTCCTTGAGTCTCTTTTTTATTTTTCCTGAAATATTATATACACGCTGTTTTGTTTAGTTACAGAAGCGTACAAACGCTTGTTCTTTGAAGTGAACCCGCGTATACGCAGGTTTCCTCAGAAACAGTCGCGTATACACGCATTCTGCACTGAATGCAGTCGCGTATACCTGGCAACTTTCAGGATTTATAACCCTTTTTGTCTCTGGAGTGTGTCTGGTGCTTTCAGTCAGTTTTAAACAGTCATCTTTGTCAGTATCAGTTCTCTGTCTTACAGCAAGTGTCCTTACTCCGATTTATCTCTAATTATAAGGAGTTTTGGTCTTGTTTTGTGTTTGCAAGTGTCATCATATTTTTGCTTTAAACACGCAAGATTTCTTTATTGGAATCTTGGTTGCCCTGAGTGATCAGAGCAAAAAAGATTGTTATTGATCTTTGTGTTTAACTTTGTTTCTTGGTGACTTTTTGTTTGCTTAACGAAATCAATTTTTATGACCAGTTACTTCTTTGTTTCATCAAAGTTGTCATTTTTATACTTTCTTGGAAACGTGTTTTTGATCTTTTTTTTGGTCTTTGTTACCAAAGCTTTCCTTGCTACCTTCCATTGTCAAAATCCTTTTTGAGCACATTTGTTTTTTGTTGAGTTTTCATTCTTTGTTGGGTGTCAACTTGCAAAAGGTGTTTCTTGCTTGTTTCAATTGCGAAATGTCGGTTTTTGTTGAAAGCATTTTCAAAAAGACCCTTTTGTTGCTACTTTCAAGTGAACTTTTTGAAAAGTTTTAGTTTTTGCTTTCTTGAATTTGCTTTTCATTTTGTTTCCTTTTGCTGAATGAAATTGTTTTTGTTATCTTGAGTTTTTCTTTTAGTATTTAGACGAATTGCAGCATCTTTGTTTCCATCTAAATATTGTAAGTGGAAAAAAGGAAATTTGATAAACAAAAACAACTTTTATTTCTCGTTAGAGTAGTTTTCAATCTTGCATCAAGCATTTAGTCTTGCATTAGGACAAATTTGCATCTCTTTTGGCATAAAATAGATTTGTTAACTTTTGAGTGTGAAGTGTGAATGAATAGAAAAGAAAAGAAAAAGTTAGTTTCATTAGAAGTTTCCTTTTGAATCCGGTAGAAGATTACTTTTCATCGAAAAGCAATGACAAAGTGCATAAGCATATAGTTAAGTTTTATTAATCTTTTTTGCGTCAAAAAACACACCACTAGCTTCATTTCCACCATCCTTTGACTTAAAGAACAACCCTTAAAATCAAGCGATAATTAAAATCAACTAGAACTTTTTATTTTGAGTTAAATACACAAACAAGTTTTAGGATTTTAGGGCCTTGGAATAGGCGAGTGGAGAGTTAACTCTCCAGAACCACATTAAACGTCAAAACATAGGAGTCTGATTAAAGAGAGAAAATCCAATAGCATTATGAAGACCAGGAAAGCTCCGGATCTGGGAGTTAAGTGCGAGGGTCTGTGAAGATAGGGAAGAGAGATACCCCCTCTCCTACTTGTCCGAACTTACCTCAAGACCGTTCCGCCTGGCTTCTGTGACAAGTTGGTATCCTTAGTTGCCACTCCTAGGAAACTACATAGGTGGCTGCGGAGGGGAATCCCGTGGCACATGAGGTCGACGTTGTATCACTCTCAACAGCGCTACTGGAGGGCACCCTTGCGAAGCTTGGGGGCTTGCACTAGCACAGACTGTTGTTAGGAGGTCAGCGTAACCTCCTCTCATACCTTCGCTGATAGGCCTGGGCCCTCATCACCCCAGTCTATCTTCGGAAGGCCCTTTATTTTCCACTTTCTCGTATTTTGGTGTCCGGTCCTAATCACCCGGAGCGGAAATACTTGGAAGTTGTTTTGATTGGCTTTATCTTTAGGAACATTTTAGTGGGTGCTATGTGCTCTTAGTCGGCCTAGCTTTAAATTTTTTGAGTCTTTAGTTAGATCTCTAAACAAAGAATTCAAGGTGGCTGACCGGTCTCCCAGACGGTCTCGTAGACTTCGTGGTCTCTCGCCACCAAGTGCAGAGCCTTCTCCGAGAAGGCACAGAGGTAACAATACCGGTGGGTTCTGTCCCACTCCAATTGACGCATCAGGGATTGATCCTCCCCTCGGGGGCAATAGTATTGAGGCAACACCTGGTGCTTCCGGGGAACAAGAAAGGAACCCACTAGTTCCTTCTCAAGTTCCGTTACAAACGGAAGATAGTATTGAGGTAGAAGAAATTTCCGAGTCATTAGCGGCTCCGAATTCTCCTCTACCATCGAGTTATCCACACTTATTGCAATACGTTGGAACTCTGTCGCAAAGACCGGCAAGTCCAGGTTACGCTACGCGCTTACCTTCGATGACCACTACGGGAAGCATGGCTTCTACTAGTGCTATGACTGCACAGACTCCTATATCTGTGCAAGGAGGTGGAACTATTTCCATCCCCTCCATCTCCTTATTCGGATCTGTTACTAGCACATCTATTGTTGGGTCAACTTCCATTCCATCTACGAGTGGAAGTTCCCAAATAAATGCTTTCGGTTCTGGGTACTTCCCATTTGGTGCCAAATCATCGGGCATTCCTTCAGCTCCGTTCGAAGGTGCCACGTCCACAACGAGTGTGTCGGCTTTGTTCCAAAGTTTTCCATTTGGAAGTGGTCATATACCACATTCCAACCCTATGGTAGGATCTATGCCTTTTTCTTCAGTCAGACAAAGAAGCAATCCTTTCCAAGGTTGGAATAACCCTGGGCTTAGTAGCGTTGGAACTGGGAATCCATCCCACGGCCAATATGGGAACAGACCGTATACCACAGTTAGTTCATTCCAAAGCATTCCTCCCCTAGCTTTAGCTTGGAATCCATATCAGGGGTTGTCAACTCCTTACAGTCCTTTTGGAGGAAACTTTGCAGGGTTTAGTGGATATACAACCGGAGTTGGTCAAACTCCGAGATTTGCTGGGTCACAAGGTCTTCCTTTTGGCTCAGCGAGCTCTACAGGATACTTCGGGCAGCCTGGTGCCTCCCAAAATCCAGGCCAATCTTTTCAGAGCTTTGGGACCACCACCCAGTCAGGGTGGAATCCCCAAGCCCCGCCTAGACTTCCGTTTCTGGCAACGTTAAACTTGCCAGATCTCACTAAGTTAACTACTGACCCAATCAACTACAATCCGGACTGGCCTCCGGTCCCGACTAAACTCCCTTCGGATATTCCAAAATTCGAAGGGAAAAGTGGTGAGGACCCGGGCGACCATGTAACCACGTTTCACTTATGGTGCTCATCGAACTCCCTGATCGATGATTCGGTTAGGTTGAGATTATTTCAACGCACCTTAACTGGGAATGTGGCTAAGTGGTATATAGAGTTTCCTAGGGGCAACTTTTCATCATTCGCCGACACAGCTAACATTTTCTTGAACCATTTTCAGTTGCTCGTCCGGTATGATGCCGGAACTGAACTGTTGGCTACTTTTCGTCAGGATAGGGCAACCCACATTTCTGATCACATCCAGGAATGGAGACGGAGAAAGAGGCTTATTAAAGCCAAAATCACTCTGGAGTACTGTCTCGAGTGGTTCTTGAAGTCTTTGGTACCTGAGATCTCCACGGATGTCTCCATGTCAAGGGTCTATTCTGAGGAGCAAGCCATTTTTAGGGCCCAGCAATTAGAACTGATCTACTCTCAGTCTGGGATCCTATCAAAGTACTTGCCAGATGCTCCTAGATCTAAGGTCGATGTAGCTAAGCCGAAGCCAAGTCCCCACGCGGATGGCATTGTTGGGTCAGTAGACACAAATACGGAGAACTTGTTGAATCAATTGCAGCAGTTGTCGTTACAAATTGCTTCTAACAACCAAGTCACATCGTCTAATCCTTCCGCTTCCCAAACTTCTTCAATTAATGTCGTCCAATCGGATAATCACAAAGGAAGTCAAAATTCCAATGGGAAAAAGAAAGGACGAGGTAAGAAAAAGAACCAGGATGGGAAGCCTGATGCAAAAAAATCCAGCAATAATGCTGGTGGGGGTAGAAATGAGTTGAAAAAGAAAGTTAAGTTTCCATGCAAGCTATGCGGTGGATACCATTAAACTCATCTTTGCCCTAAGATTGAAGATGCTCAGCGCTTGTTAGGGCAGCAAGGGGCTTCCAGTTTCCAAGCTGTGTTAACTAACCCTTTTCCCCAAGGGTAGCAACTTCTTGCTGGCGTGAGTTCAAACCCTGGAACCTCCTCAGGGGGCAACCAGGAAGGGGAAAAATCTTCGAATGTTTTCATGATGGGTTCTAACGTCGACGTGGCTACTCAGTCACGTGATTACGCTGAAGCCGAAACGTCCAAGGATAAGGCTGTTCCGGAAGTACTAACCTTCATATCGAGCGACCCTCTGTTGAGACTATACCACGGATGCCGAAAGGCTCTGCTAAATGTGCGACGATTAATCCTAATGCTAGGGCAGCCTAGAATTACTCCATTGTGGAGGATCTGGCCCAGAGTCCGTGTGCTATGTCCACTTTACAGGTTCTCCAGTCGTGTCCGGCTCAGAGAAGCGCTTTACTTTCCGCCATAGGGGCAGTAGATCCGGCAAATTCTTTAGTGCTCACTTTCGACATGTTAAATGTCAAAAAGCGACTCCCTCATCACATGGGTTTTCAAGTAAAGTCTACATACCGGAAAATCAATATTTTCTGAACCGTTATAGATGAAGGGGCTTCCACGTGCGTTATGTCAATGTCATGTTGGAAGGCTATCGGATCACCTTCGGCCGTTCCTTCACCTACCGTCTTGACTGCATTCGATGGCCATTCTCATAGGCCTCACGGGATTATCCCGGCCTTTCCTATATGTGTTGGGGGGAAGGTCGTTAATATAGAAGTGGAATTCGTCGATGCCAACCTAGATTATAATCTCCTCCTAGGAAGGAACTGGCTGTACGAAATGGACGCCGTCGTTTTGACTCTGTTTCGTGTCATTTGCTTTCCTCATGAGGGGAAAATCGTAAAGGTGGATCAATTAGACTATGCTCCAGTTGATCCTAAAGCAACTTCTGACTCCACTATTCCGTTAGTGGATAACCCTTGTCTGCCTACTGAGAATCTAGGAGTAGGGATGTACTCCTGGTTAATGGGTACCTTTGAGTTTCCCTCTCCTATAGCAAAAATTAATGCTATTTCATCATCTAGGGAGTTTTTTCGAGATGGGTTCTTTCAAACTCATTATTTTTCAGACCCCTGGACTTTTCCTTCACCTACGACCACATTAGTTGAAGGAAAAAAGAATGGAATGGAATTCCCCATGTCTGCAGCTGAGCTTAGATATCAGTCTATCGTGAACTCTGCAGAAGACCATTGTACTCCCTTTTCCGAAGAGGAGTTAGATGGCCATGTGGCCCCCGCTTGGAGCCTTGACTCCACCTCTGCTTTGGACTGCTTGGATTCAGTCCTACCATCGGAAGAAGCGATTCTTGAGGTAATAATGGGTATAGATCGACCTTGGGAAGATTTACACCATCGTTCATACTTTCTTCCTCCATTGCAAGAGGTCGAGTCTAGATTCTCCGAGCTCAGTTCTAGTGATGTTTGTATGGTGTTAAACCCTTTGGCTCCAGCACACGTTCGTGCCCAAGGTAACATGTCGGTAATTTCAAAAATGACACCTATAAACATCTCTAGGGACCCTAACGTAATAGAGAATATCTTCATCGGAGTTGAGTGTTCCCCTGAAGAAATTCAAATATACACCGACTTATTTAAAGAGTTTCGAGATGTATTTGCTTGGTCTTATGAGGAAATGCCTGGCATTGACCCATCTATAGTTCAGCATGAGATCAAGACGTACGAAAACGCTAGACCTGTCCGTCAGAGACTTCAACCGGTCAACCCTAGGAAGGCAGCAACTATCAAAGTGGAAGTAGAGAAGCTGCTAAAGGCGGGTTTTATATACCCTTTTCCTCTTACTGATTGGGTTTCTAACCCAGTCCCCGTAGATAAAAAGCAAGGAACAATCCGAGTGTGCATTGATTTCAGGGACCTAAACAAGGCTTGTCCTAAGGACAATTACCCCACGCCATTTATTGATCACATTATCGACGAGTGTGCGGGTAATGAGATTTTCTCCTTCATGGATGGATTCTCTGGTTATAATCAAATTTCTATCCGTCCTGAAGACCAACACAAGACGGCTTTCATATGTCCCTGGGGTACCTTTGCATATCGAAAGATGCCTTTTGGTCTTAAAAATGCTAGAGCTACCTTTCAGCGGGCCATGTCTTATGCTTTCCACGACATTAAGCATATCATCGAAGCATACTTAGATGATCTCGCTACTCGTTCTCAGAAGAGGACTGATCATCTTAGTCACCTTCGAATGGTTTTTGAACGATGTCATTTTTACAAAATCCGGTTGAATCCCAACAAGTGCGTTTTCGCGGTTACATCTGGTCGGTTGTTAGGG
>APFE031244912.1:0-13658 GCA_000404065.3 Pinus taeda | reverse complement strand
TGGGTATTATTGTTAAATGTTTGCTTAAAGACAGTAATAATTAGGATAGATCTATAATAAACTAATAATAACAAGAGCGCGATGGTGTTGATCTACGGAGAGGCCCGATAGTCGTGCAAAGTAGCGCAATGGCACATATCAGTTCGCGACCCCATCCAGACGACATCAAGACATCCCAAGGGTGTGGAAACATGGTTCGAACACCCTCCCCTGCTACCTCAGGTGAGACTTGAGTCCGCGCTCCATGGGCTGTTACCAAAAGGGCTGGTACCACAAGATTTCTTTGGCTAACAACTCTTCCGAACCTGGGTCAGGCCCCAATAAGCCAACAGTAATCATCCATGCATTGGATATGTGGAGGTGCTATCTTCTTAATAGGAGGTTCATATTGATGAGCGATCACAGTGGATTGAGGTATCCATTTGACCAATAGAATTTGAATTCCAAATAAGCTAGATGGTTGGCCATGCGTAGTGAGTTGAAAAGGGTTGTAGATGCTTTTAGCAGGAGATTACAGGTGAATCACATAGTGAATATGAGCTCTTATGGGATAGATCTACATGATTGGATCTTATAGGTAATACAATAGGATGATAGGTACATGGAGCTTATGCATAAGTTATATGGGGGTACAAGTGATCGAGATGTGGAATATTGTCTTACAACATATGGTTTGGTTAGATTTAGGGACAGGATGTATGTGTCGAATGGCAGTGAGATATAGAAGACTATATTTTGTATTTTTATGTGAAGCCATATTTAGATAACCCAACATACTATAAGACATTGGTAGTAGTGAAGAAGTTTTATCATTGCCCAAATCTGAAAAAGGAAGTGGTAGAGCTTGTGCCTAGATGCTTAGACTGCCAATAGGTCAAAGCATAACAAGAATATATATTGACTACTAAAATTGATTATGATTCCAGAGTAGAAAAGGGAGTCCATTTTCATGGATTTCATCACAGGTTTACTGAGTAAATCTAGAAAACATGATTCCATCATGTATGTGGTGGATAGGTTGACTAAGTTAGTGCACTTCATTCCAGTGAAGTCTACTTATTCAGCTAGTGATGTGGCATAGGCATTCATCATAGATTTAGTGAGGTGGCATTATTTTCTAAGGAAAATTATGTTAGACATGGATTTTTAGTTCAGTTCTAAGTTTTGGAAGGAGTTGTTTGTTGGTTTGGGTACAAAGTTGACCTTCAACATAGCTCACCATATGCAAATAGATGGTTAGAGAGAGAGGATAAATATGATATTGGAGGACATGTTGAGGATGTATGTGATGTATTAGTAACGGAGATAGGAGGAGTACCTTCCATTGGTTGAGTTTACTTACAACAATGGGTATCAATATTCAGTCAAGATAAGTCTATTTGAGGCACTATATGGGAGGTGTTGTAATACTCCCATCATTTTTAGTGATCTAGTGAATAAGTTGTTGATAGGAGTAGATGTGTTGGCAGAGATGGAATAGGAAATTAAGGTAATAAAAAGGAATCTAAAGGAAGCACACGACATGCAAAAATGCTATGTAGATTAGAACAAGTTCTTTAAGGATTTATAGGTTGGGGAACATGTGTACTTATGCATCACGACCAAGAATATATCCTTAAGGATTAGATCATGTCACAAGATAACACCTCAATTTTTTAGACCTTTCAAGATTCTTGAAAGGATTGGACAAGTGGCCTATCAACTTGCACTGCATCCAATAGTGAAAGTCCATGATATTTTCCATGTGTCATTACCTAAGAAGTATGTTAGAGATGTTGATCATATTATTTATTGGTCTTTATTGCAGGTGGAGATAGATGGATAATTGTAGCTATAACCTCATTGTATATTGTAGAGAAATATGTTCATGCTTTAGAACTGAGCAATCGGGCAGGTCAAAGTGCAGTGCAAGTAGTTTGGGCCCGATGAATTTCCATAGGGGATGGTAGATCATATGCAAGCTATGTATCCTTCTGTATTCACTAGTTGAGTGAATGTTTCTTTTATATGTTTTGGTGTCATGTTTTTTTATATGTACATATGTATATGGATGTAAATACCACCATGAGTTGTGTTATAAAACTCAAATAAGCAGTATAGGTGTCATGTTGTTATGGTTATCATGTTGTTAAGTTTTTCATGTTGCCTTGCTTCTCCATAGGCCGATTATTATAAATATTGTATTGAGCTAAGTCATAAAGCTCCATGGGAAGTATGTTTTTATTTCAATGGTTTTTTTGGTTATAGGCGTCATTGAACACTGAGGATAGTGTTCCCCAATGGGGAGGGTTCTATAACAACCCTGGTATAAAATTCCATGTAATAAAGTTAATAAAGGAAAAAATAATAACCAAGGTCACGGGACATATACTCCAATCTAAATGTTGGGAAAAGAATCCTAGAGTAAGTGTTCATTTGGTTTATTATGGCTAAGGAAACTGGAAAAGGCAATGGAAAAGGATTTTGAAAGGCATGAGCATTAATTGATATTTTATTTATGAAAATAATGGAAATTAGGAGAAACGGAAGGTGAAAGGTCATAGGCTTCATGTGAGGAGGAAAATAGAGGAAAATAATTGAAAATTGATGAAAATAGATGCCTCATTAATAAAACGGATTCTGTGATCAGTATGTACCTTTTGTTAGTTCAGTTTTGGAGTTCTCCTCTCTTCTCTCTCTCAATCTCTTAGACACTTAGAGAATTCTTGGAGCACTCTAGTATTGGATTGTTAGAAAATTGTATATTACAGAGCAATGGAACACATAGAATATTGCATAAATATAAACACAATAAACACATAAATCTAGAGAGACACAGATATACGTGGTTCACCCAGTTTGGGCTACGTCCACCCTGAACAGCCAGTCCTTCCTTTCTATTATCCAGAAAAATGAAGAGACACAACCTACAACAGAGCTGCTGTAATATCCTATGTTTTCTCTCATAGTCTCATCTCTCTGTTTCTCATTTTAAGAATACACATCTATTACACAACCTCAATACAATGCCCTCATACGAAGAGAGGGGTTTCCTTCTAGGGCAAAAAATCCTAAACTGAAAATAAGTTCTACCGTCAGATCATCCGCTTAATGAACGACCCAGATTGAGTAGAAATTACTATACTTTTACAAGGCAATTTTACAACTATTTTTAGCTTCAAGGGCGCTGCCCCCGAAACCCCCGTTCAGGGACCACTAGCCCCCGGACCCCCTAACCGGGGCGCATTGCCCCCCTACACCCCCCTGCATGGACATGTGTACAAAATTCCTGGGGTATACATCTGGCTGAAACAAATACCTTTAAATAATCATGCTCCACACCCAACAATCTCCCACATGGAGAATGATTGTAGCAACTCCATTGTTGCTTCATTTGTTGGACACAGAATCCTCTTTGGACCTGGTGATGTATTTGAAAGTATCAAATACATCAGATTTATTCTTAAAACAATAAATCCAAGTTTTTCTAGTTGCATCATCAATAAAAGGAACATAATAATGAGAGCCACCGAGAGATGATACCTGAGTAGGTCCCCATACATCTATATGCACAAACTCTAATTTTTCAGTCTTCTTTTCTTTCCCAACTCTGAGAAATCTGATTCTCTTCTGTTTTCTATAAATTCAATTCTCACATAAGTCAAAATCAACATTCCTCAAATCTGGTAACAAATTCCTTGAGTTAAGAATCTTCATGCCCTTTTCACTCATGTGTCCGAACCTATGATGCCATAATGTTGCATCTGCTCCTTTGGAAGTTAAAGCATTAACAGAGTTAGAAATACCATTCCATAAATACAATGTACCAACCTTTTCACCTTTTGCTATTACCAGGGCTCCTCTGGTGACCTTCCAAACTTTATCTCTGAAAGTTGTCACAGAACCTTCACCGCCTAACTGCCCTGTTGAAATCAAATTTTTCTTCAAATCTGAAACATGCCTTACCTCCTTTAGTAGCCATTGGTTTCCATTTCGTCGTTTTATAAGAACCTTACCCATTTCGACAATTTTACAGGGTTTATCATCACCCAAATGGACTTGTCCAAAATCTCCTTGAACATAGTCGTCAAAATATTTCTTGTCAGGTGTGGGATGGAATGAGGCCTTTGAATCTACCACCCAAGAATCAGTAATATTTTTGAAAGAAATAATCAAAGCATCTTGTAACACCTCACCTGTCACATTCACTTCATGATTGTTTTCTTGTTGTGCATCTCCTTCTTTTCCCTTCTGAGATCTACAGTCGTTCTTTAGGTGTCCTTTCTTTCCAGCATTTCCAACACACTATCCCCGATCTGGACTTGGATCTACCTTTCCTTTATTAACTGTGATATCCTGAGCTCTTTCCTCTTTTCATTTTTCTTCCCCTAGACTCTACACTTAAAGCATTACCCGATGTCTCACCATATCTTTTCCGTCGCATTTCCTCACTAAGGATAGCACCAAAAACATCATCAAAAGTTAAAGTACTAGATCCAAAAACACAGTTACTAATTGCCATTACTAAACCATTCCAACTTTCTAGCAATGAGCAAAAGAATAACAGAGCTCTAACTTCATCATCAAAGTTTCTCGTTATAGAACTTAAGTGACTTGTAACAGTATTAAAATCATTTAAATGGTCTGAAATAGATCTACCTTCTGAGATCTTCATATTAAATAACTGTTTCATAAGAAATACCTTGTTTAAGGCCAAGTTTTTTTATATAGTTTCGCCAATGACTTAACCAAACCCTCTGTCATTGTTTCCTTCGAAATGTTGAGGGTGACTGACGCTGCGAGGAAGAACCGTACTGTTTCGAGTGCCTTTATATCGAGAAGGTTCCATTCTTCATCTGTCATACTCATCGATATCTTTGTTTTTCCGCAAAATGGTAGGTACAAGTTTTTCTGATACAGGCAATCTTCCATCTGCATATTCCACAGTGAGAAGTTTTGGCCCTTAAATTTCTCAACCTTAAGTTTACCATCTTCTTCCATTGCTCCCACTCGAATGAGGAACCCTTCTTTCCTGTGAGTTTATTGGCCAAATAGACCTTCAACTCTAATACCAGTTGTTAGAAAATTATATATTACAGAGCAATGGAACACATAGAATATTTCATAAATATAAACACAGAAAACGCATAAAACCAGAGAGACACAGATATAGGTGGTTCACCCAGTTTGGGCTACGTCCACCCTGAACAGCCAGTCCTTCCTTTCTATAATCCAGCAAAATAAAGACACAACCTACAACAGATCCACTGTAATATCCTATGTTTTCTCTCACAGTTGGTATCAGAGAAAGGAAGAGTAGGATCTAGCAACTATAACATTATTATTTGTAGGAATCAATTTGCATGCGTGGTTTCCTTGATAGTTTTGGGCATGCCTGGTAAATGCCTTTCTGTATTTGGTTCTCTTGTTGTCATTAGCATAGGTTTTTCGAGGTGTGACAGTGTTCTTCAGCCTTATCTTTCCATTTCTAGATAGCCATGGTGTGATGGGTTCTCTTGTATTTGGTTGACCTGGATTTTTGGATGGTTTCGAAACTGGGTGAGGTGGTCTCTCAAACAAATACCGAAGAGGTATTGTGGTAAAGTAGGCTTTTTGTGTGTCTCGGTGGGCATAGAAATAATATACGATTGTATGGTGGAATGTACAGTAAGTCTTAGAGGCATGTGCCCTCGGTTAGTCCTAGCAATCGTTGGCTAGTAAATGGCAGGATATATGGTAAATCTTGGAGGGTGGAATCTTGACTAGGCCTAAGAATCCTCGACCATTGTATGGTGAGATATATGGTAAATTTTAGAGACTAGGAGATAGTAAAATTCTTCATAGTGTTGGTGGAGAAATCCAATGGAATCCATGCTTGTTTAGGGCCTAGTGATCTGGTGGGAATTGAAGTAAAGGTTAATGAAATATGGCTTGCATTTGGTTTTGAGTCCACATTCATGCTTGGAATATGGCACGTGGGTGATTGGATGAAATAAATATTTTTTTCAACCTATCTACGGTTAGGTGGTTCATGGAAGTCCAATCATTTGTTGGATCTTGCATTCATAATAATAGCTTCTTCTCTTTGGCATTTCATGTTTAAATGTACTAGCTTATATGTGGATTTTAAGGCTCTTATATCCATGTTATTTTTTTTTGTTATGAGTATGCCTTGTGACAAAATTGATTTATGTATATCATCATGTTTTGATTTAGAAATGAATGTACAATGAATATATGACCTAATAGATGATAACGCATCTCTTTTTATAAACTAACAATTCTTCTTTACAAATATCAGATAAGTATGAGACCCCTATGCTCAAATATATTGTCATGACTTCTAGAATGCATATTTGTGACATGTTTTACCAAATGCCTTTCATGTCTAGTAGGGGTACAATCAAGTCATTGATTAAAATATTTTCATTAGTAACTTTGTCTCAATTTTCTTAATCTTTTCTTAAGTTTTTGTGAAGTTTTGGGTAGTGGCCTAAATCTTGGCCTTGAAACAATGCCACAAAATTTAGGGTTGCTAGCTCAAACCTAGTTGAAAACATCCTCGGTTGCATGAAAGCATTATTGTGGGAGTTTGGTTATGTTTGTCACTTCCACTTCCTTAAATATAATTAGGGAGTTGAATCACCAAAGCCCTCTTGGCTTCCTCTTGCTTCCTTTGGATCTGTAAGGTATCCAGTTGCATGGCAAGAAACTGCCTCATATCACTCTTGAAATCTTCCATCTGATTTGCAAATTCATGTTTGGATAAGGTACTGCTCCCAACATGTCTCCTTGTAGCCATTTGCTCTAGAGGAATGTTTTCCTCTTCTTCTCCTGTAGAGGTTCTTCAAATATGTCTTGCTGTCCACCTAGGGGTTCTTTAATCAGAGCCATCGAAGAAGAGAGAAGGTTGGCTGTGTGAAGCAGTGGCAGTGTTGTGCAATCATTTTTTTGAATTATCTCTACTCCTACAAGGCATGGAAGAAAATATTTTTGGTTGATTTTTGTTTTTTTTCTACTTGTACCTGCAAAACTGAAATAGATTAAACTGCAACTATCTTGCTCAAATGAAATGCAGAAATGAAATGAAAGTAGGAAAGGACTAATCTATTTTGCTCAGATGAAATTGCAGGAATGAAATGCTAGTCTACGCTTGCAAAATTGAAATTGCGGAATTGAAATTCTAATATATAAAAATAGGAAATGTCTAATCTACTTTTGCGGAAATGAAATTGCAGAGTGGAAATGAAATAAACTACTTAGCAGAAGGTTGTAGTAGAAAATAGAAGAAAAGCGGAAATCACCAGTACTCTGACGCTTCCCTGGCAACAACGCCAAAAAGAGATGGTGGGCCCCAATATTGCAGCAATAATGTTGCAACTCCTCAGACTCCCTTCTTTAATTTTATCAACCTGATAGTTCATAACAAACTTGGAAGTGATGGTGCTCTATGCACAAGTACTAGTTCTTGCCGCAGTTGTCACTTGGTCAGCTGGCACAAGTCTTCCAGGGGCTCAAGCCAACTTCGATGAGCGCTGAGAAGAAGCTTTTTAATTGATGGACGAAAGATAACTCAAAGGAAGTTAATCTACTTGCAGAAAGAAACTGAAAATCTCAAAAGAAATGCAAACCCTAGCAAACCCTAATTTTACCATCTAGTCCTACTCATGCGAAAAAGAGGATGCAAGCTACTGAAAGAGATGCCATTACTTCTAGGAAGGTAAAATGCATGTGCCTAAGTTCTCACTATTTGAATAAAACATCTTTTTGTATTTTTGAATTAGTTGTCAGAATTATCATGCATGTGCTTTTACTGTTTTTGACTGTGCAGAGGTGGATCGGTGAGAGGAAATGCTTGGAAGAGGTTGGGAAGGTTCAGAGAGGGCCTAAGGGGTCCCTAACACCCTTCCAGAGAGTTTCACAGAGTTTGGCTATCAAGAAACCTCATCCGTGAGCTTCTACACGAAGTCTGCAGGGGTTCTATACGATGTTCTTGAATTTCTACACGATGTTCTGTGATTTTCTACAAGATGTTCAGAAATGGGATTTTGGAGCATGGATGGAGGGAGAAAGGTGGAAAAATGAGTATGGAGGTGAAATAGAGGTGTAGGGGAGTTCAAGACTTGGGGGATGGAGCTGAGGAATGATAAGGACGGTTGGATTTGTTCAAGGAGAGATAAGGCAATGCTACACAATAATATGGAAAGTAGGTCAACGTGAGGGGACGTGGCAAAGGTAAGGAAAGGATCTGAAATGGAGGATGAAGTAGGTAGGTTGGATGGAGTATGGGCAGATGGAGAAGTATGATAGGTGCTCTCCAAGTTACTTTTCAAATGACACAAACAAGGACATGGAAAATTTAAGACCTATCTACGTCAGCCTATTCTAACCTAGATAACAGCAAAGAAATGGAACAGAAGTTTATTTGCAATGAGATGAGATGAAATAACTATGAAACTAAGTAATCATAAAACTAAGCATGCCATCAAAACTGAGATCAACTTCGACAACTAAGAATCCAACACTAATACTTGCATGGTGAAGCAAAGAAAGTTTTTTTGTTGGCAACAAAGTCACCTTGGTCCCAGATCATGATTCCACTGAGGGGGAGGTGAGATCCAAGGTGCTTGGTAACCTTTTTCTGAAGATCTTCCCTGTGATTAACCTATCAAGTGAATCTGAACATGAAAAGCTATTTTAATAATAAAAAACGACCTAAGTAACAAAGCAATATTTTAATCTAAATAACAGATTTTATTCTAGGAATGCAGCAAAGACACATAAAAGTAAACAAAGGAGGTACTCGGCACTTGAGATGGGCCCAACCCCAAGAGATATAGCCTCCTAAGAGAGATTAGAGCTGGTGCAAACCTAGATTCATCTTTATTGCTCAGGAAATAATAATTACATAAAAAACTATCCACAAGGAAAACTTGAAAATGTGCTGAAATGCAGAGCTAAACTACTGCCTAAAAATGACTAAAATCGAACTACAAACTAGCTAACTTCTGCCTACAAAGTGACTAACTACTGGCTATAACCAAAATGAGGCCCTAAGCCCTCTTATTTATACAAATTGAGTGCCCAAACAGTCCTCCTAAACTTTAGGGACTCGGGTGCCCAAACTTGTAGTTAACAACAGTCCTACTTGACTTACTTGGGTGCCCTTGTGATAATCGATTTGGTGGCCCTTGAACTCCATGCTGATGGTGGAGAATTCAAGGTAAGGGTCCATAAATGAAGGGGACACCTTCCTAAAAATCCTCTCCACGAATTTGGTTGCCAAGTGCTCATTTAAACCTTTGATTTTGTCTCCAAATTGACCAAAAAGACTGCATAAAGCACACATTAGACTTGTTGACGTAATGACTAACCCAATCCACTCTATTAGCATAAATATAATAAAAAACATGGAATAAAATAGTGAGAATGGTGGATTAAGTCAAATTAGGAGGCTGAATGAGCACATATAATTATCCATTTTTGGGGCTCATCACTTACCCAAACCAAGATCAAAGTAAAATTCTCTCACTCGAGAACAAAACTCATAATCCATGGTCACATATAGAGGCCTGCTCTAGCATAAAAATAAGGCCCTCCTTCAAATACTATGTCCTTATCTTCAATGTTTGCAAATACCACAGTGAAGAAACCCTTTAACCCAAGGTGTAGGTCAGTGCTTCCTTTTGGTTTCTAGTGGTATTTAATCCACATTTGTAAATCCTTTTGAGTGAGCCAGAAACCCATGAATTTACAAATGATTGCATATGTCTACATGCTCCCTGTGTGCGTACAAAGTAGGGTCATTTAAAATGACTCTTGGTGTAACTGCAGCTTTGGGTTTACAAGGTCCCATGTTTTCTTTGTCTTTTGTTCCATATTCGTTGTCTTCTTCCTCATTTTCCTTAGTGCTATTATTCTCCCTTGACTTATTTCCATCTTGTTCCTGTTCATTTTTCCTTTTCCTTCCTTGTGGAGGGCCTTTGTCATATTCCATTGGTTTTTTACCCCTGTTGGCCACAGCCTCTTTGTAGGAGGGAGTGGAGCTCCCTCCTTTATCACCTTCCATGGAAACCAACCTTTGCAAAAGCATGAAACCCTAGCTATTAGTCGTGCTCCAAAAAAACCTATTCCTTTCCTATACTAGTTCTTCCATTGATCTCCTCAAATTCATTCCAATATAGGTTTATTTTCATTTTTGTCTCTTTCATTTAATTTATTTTGTAAAATAAAATAAATTAATTTGGAAAACAAATCTACTCTACAAAAACTACAAAAAAATTGTGAAAAGCACCATGAAAACCACAAAAATCTACCAAGAAAATGCTTCAATTTAGATTATAATTTTTTTTTCTCCATTGTATAAGGTATATGCAATGGTAACATATTTATTATGAATATTTTCTATGCTAAAAGCTTTAACTTTTAATTATTTTATGTTAAAGTTAAAGTTAAAGTTAAGGCTTTTCCTTAGCAATTTAGTGAAAAAAAATTCCGAATATTTTGATTTTATTATTATTATTTAAAATGCATTTTAAATTTCTAACAAGTTTGACAAAAAATATGCCAAAACAATTCCAAAACAAAAAATAACTAAACTCTAACCAATAAATAAATAACTTAGGAGCCTTAGATTGATGTGATGAATATGGTTACTTGTGTGAACCTCTATTAAATCAAATAGGTTGAACTTTTGTTTTAAATTTAAATTAATTCATATTTTAGATATCTTTGAATAATAAGTATGTTGATATATAGAACTATAACTTTATATATATATATATATAATCACATAGACACACACACATATAACTTTCAACAAAATTTTATAATTATTTAAGGTAATGTGCTCTTGATAATCACATAAGATTGGTGATTCTCAACAACTTCTTGTATGACCTACTTACTGCAATAAGATTATGAGAAGAAAATTGTGTAGCAGTGAAAAATATTGAAATGAATTTTGGTGATGATGTGCAAAAAAATAGGGAATTAGTTAATAGGTTGAATATCAATATGGCAATTCTAAATTTTAAATATATAGTAAATATGAAAGTCAAATTAGTTTGAGTAATTCAAACTAAAAAACGGAATCAATGCAGGATAACGGATGTCGAATCTCACGAGTATGAATATCATGTATAATTCGGATCACAAACATATGAAGTATGCTACATTGCATACTTCAGTTATTCAAGCTATTAATAGAATATATAATTAGAGTCACAAATTAATCTATAATGTACTACTACCATGTATACATTATTTATTTCAAAATATCCATCGACTGGAATTAAAAATCATATCGAAATAATTTTATTACTTCGTGTGTTCCACTTTAAAAACATAAAAGATAGTTTTTAAAAGATATTTGGAAGTCAAACTAGAAATGGTTGAAATGGCAATTCTACCAAACTAGCAATATTAAGCTGGTGAATTGTATAGAAACATTGCAAGAACACTTCAGATAGAGGTTGAAGTCATCATCAAGTGTTTGGGGGTGCACACCGTTCGATAACCTATCAAATTCTGGGATTGCGGACGTTGTTGTTCATGGTAGGACCTCGCTTACTGTCTCTTACACCATTTCTGATTTGAATGTTATCTCTTTGGTACATTACCACGTCCAGGAAAGGAACCTCCCGCAGCTCTTTTGTTTACGAAATTATTTCGCCCACCACGTTCTCTTTCTCCCTTTGTTAAACCCTCCCCAGGAGGGCGTTTCTCCTTGATAACGACTTGACGGCCACCAATTAGAATAGGGGATGCATCAATTGCACGTTGGACTGAAGCTATTTCTTCAAAATCAACAAAACCAAAACAGTATCCACTCTCTTGTCTACTCTTAACAGTAATACCGGAAGGCTTAATTGCCCCAAACTTCTTTAACTCCTCCCCAAGCTGGGAAACGGTAACATTCACAGGCAAGTTCTTGAGAAAAATAGAGAACCCACTGGAAGTTGGTGCAGTGGAAATGGAAGTAGTTGCTGTACGTTGCGCTGAATTTGGTACAGCCCTTCCCGTCACGATAGACGATTTCTTAACTGCAACGGCGGGTCGTGCTGCATTTTGTTTAAGAACTGAAGCATAGGTCATTTGACGTGCTTGGACCTCTACTGGAGTTTCTTGAGGAGGACGAGGCGGTTGTTCAATTTCTGATCCCTTTTGGCCACCTGAGTCTTCCGTGACTTCCTTCTGCTGCATGTCATTTTTATGTACCTCGTCAGCAACATTAGCAGGTTCCTCCAGCGCTCTTGTGGATGCCTCACTCACATCGTTTTGACCTACTTCTTCAGGCTTGACAACTGGGCCTGAGACAGCATATGCTTTGGCAGCATCTTCTGAAACATTTTGCTCTTCTCGTTGTGGTGGTTCACCTAAATATCTTACAACGTCATTCAATAGAAAGTACCCGCTTTTCTGACGAGCGAGGAAAAAGGATTGAGTGAATGTTCGTGTTCCACTGTTTTTAAAGGTAATTGATCCAGTAACCAGAACAAGTAATCCTTCGTTATAAGACAACTGTGAATCGGTTGTCTTGATCGCGACCTCTAACGCACTGTAGTCTGGGGAGGTTACCAGCTGATTGATACCCCCCACAGTAGTTACCGATATCATTTGTCCACTGGGGTCCGGGCGACCAACTATGCTGCAATTCTGATAAAATTTGTACAGCGATTCAGGTAACCGAACAAGAACATTGTAATAATGGTTCACAAAGGCAGTAGCTTGTTGCATGGCCATTTTCGTGACAAGAAACTGTTGGAGTTCACCGAAGAAGATTGAATTCGCAACGAGTAACAGAAACAGTAGCTAATAAAGCCAAGCTCTTTCTCAAAGCTTACTTGCGCTAATTTGCCTTTGCTTACTTGCGCTAATTTGCCTTTGCTACACCTGGCCATCAACTACGGGTTGTTTTTGCTGTATATTAATATTTGAAAACGCTCTGGCCAACGAAAATTATTCTCGTGAATCGTCACGTTGCTTCGACATCAATTGGATTGGGAGGGGTTAATAATAAATTTTCTTTTAAGAAAATATATATTTTTAAATACAGTACAAAATATGTATACGTGTAACAGTTTTGGAGCAAAAAATTTACGTGTAAGAGTCTTGGGTGTTTTTTTATAAAAGGTTTATATATACGTTTCATATTTTATATTAATTTCGTGTTTGGCTAAATAATATTTTTAAAATTATTTACTTAATATATTAATAAATTTATAATTTAATCATAACTTATTATTATTATTATCTAATTTTTAAGGTTATGGTCAAGTTACACAATAAATTGGTGTATGAGACCTTTTTCTTTGTTGAACAATGACCTACTTTTGTGTATTAATTTGACTCATAAGTCTACTAAGGCATACATACTCTACCCCCTCTTGTTTTGAACCTATAATCTCTTAATAGGAAAGGATGCTCTTAACCATTATGACCACTATTAATAAATATTTTATTAATGTCATTAAGTTTAGAGAAAATATTAAGTTGAAGAAGATAATTATAATTTCCTAACTCAAATAAAGAAAACATTTTAAATTTATATAATTAAAGTAATTTGAAAATTACTGTAGTATAGTTATAATACATTTATAGAAGTTATGCCTTTTTTTTAAATAGTTATTATAGATAACTTGATGATCATAATAAAAGATAACGAAAAAATATAATTA